>APFE031384745.1:56398-209281 GCA_000404065.3 Pinus taeda | reverse complement strand
CCTTTTTCTTCTTGATATGTCCTTCTATCTTGAGAGTTTGAGGAGTGGTAATTCTTGCCAATGCTTTACAAGATATGGTCTGATTCATTTCTTCTTTCTCTGGGGTGGGGTCTTGGCATATATCCTCTTATTTTGATGTTTCTTGATCCTCTTCTTCCTCCTTTTCATATTCTATGTAAAATAATTTCTTCTTAGCACACTTATGACCTTTAATGCATTTTCTATCACAATTGTAATAAAGCCCTTTTTTTCTTTTTTCTTCCAATTGTTGTGGTGTAACCCTTGTAGGTTTTGGAAGGTTAGGAGAAACAACACTTCCATCTTTATAGTTGTGAGGGGTATGCTTCTTGGTTTCCATAACTTTTCTTTCCACTATGTCACAAAGCCCTTTTACTCTTTCCAATGGTTGTGGTGTTGATCTAAAGAAGGTGTTGCTCTTTGTATCCTCATAATGTGCTATCATTTCCTCCGTGAAAATTGACCACGTAACAAGTTGATTACGAGAAAATATCCCTTCATAGCATAAAAATTGACCCAATTCTAAATATGAAGATGCAATACATACCTTTTGTAACAGTGGTACACCATGTAGATCAAACTTCCTCATCTTGCGTTTTCTTGATTTTAGGAGCTCGATCTTGAAACGACGGTAACTTTGTACCTTCGGATCTTTAAGTTATGAAATTATGACCTGTAGTAGCCCTCTACGTCCTCTTTCCAATGCCACCATTTTGATTCAAATTGGATTCCCAAGGAAGAGTTATGTGAAATCTCCCACAATGACCTTATTATAGACTAGTTCAGTAGAGCGGAATTGTACGACGTGCCACGAGTCACAATTTTGACCTTTGGCTTTGAAAAATATATACACGAAACTAGATTCCGTCCTCTTTCTATACCTTCTTACAAAATTGCAATCCGATGCCCAGAGAGAAATTTATGAATATTTTCCCCAGGTCACCTATTTGGAATGAAATTCAGGAGTCTGCAAGAAGACCAACTTCCTCAGATCATATCTCCACAAATATAGCACAAACAACTTTGAAATTCGAATTCAACATTCAGCTCGATTTCTTATCAAATGGGTTTTGTGTTTAGCTTCTGAAACATTGTAGAAAAAATGTTATAGTAAAAATTCCACAATGACTTGTTTGGAGCAGCAAAACCCTAGAATCCAAAGCTTTGATACCAAATGTTATGAAACCAGCTCAAGAAAACGATAGAAAAGATAGATCAACGCCTTAAAATTCAGCCTCTTCGAGGGGTCAAACTTCTTTACTTTACATAAATGAACAATTCTTGGATGATACAAATGAAAATACCTCCTTTCTATATATAGGAGTCTAAGGGGTCATAACATAATCAAAGCCGACATAACAATAATAATGTAAGGGCACAATAATAACAATAGAGGGCTTCTATTGGGCACAATAGTAAAAATATGGGCACTACATGGGCACATCAATATAATAAGTGGGTTGTAATAATAACAATAAGGGGTTACACTAGTAGTATAGGGGCCTAACAACATAGAGAATTAGTGGTTGTGCTAACGCTCTCTGTTCAAGGCAACAGTCCTTTATAAAGCAGTGATTTCCTTGTTGGGGTGTGTTAGTGTGGCAGAAGCTCTAAAAAAGGGTTTTTGGGATCAAGTCAAGAGGTGAGCACTATAAGAAGGGTGCTGAATAGTCCTAAGTGGTTAGAAAGGGAATCAAGAAGTACATGAGGGCCCGAAAGAAAGAGAGATATGGGGACTTGCAAGGAGAAAACTGAGAACTAAGTATAGTTCCTAGTGGAGTGGCCAATTCTACTATAGGGATTAATGCACTGGTTATTGTGGTGAAAATACCCTCAAGGGTCTTCTTGGGATCCTTGGTAGACAGTTCAAATTCGCTGCACCTGGCATAAAAGATAAATGCACATATCTATATTTATGAAGTGATAATCAAAGTAAGAAGGAATATTGTTACCTCGAATCTTGGTGTGTGTTGCTGGAGAACCCAAAGTAGTGGACCAGAAGACCTCTTAGCTAGCTCCTAGATCAATACCTGCACATCGACTAGACAAGGAGTAATATCACAACATATAACTTTGATAATCAATACAAGAATACATAAGGATATCTAACTAATATCTAACTACATATATCTAAGCTACTCATAATCAATAGTGTTACATAAACATGTAAATAAATCACAATACCAACACCATGGAGTAGAAAGCACAACTACAAGTCTATATTAATGATAGGAAAGAGTGAATACAGCCATCAATTGCATCAAGCTTCCCTTACTCCTCCAAATCCTCTCTCTCTCTCTCTCTCTCTCTCTCTCTCTCTCTCTTCTTAACCTCTTGATAAATCAATGTCTAATGCAAAGTGTCGACAATCAATATGCAATTCTTTCAATACTTTTGACCCTATTCACAATGCCCCAAGCCTAAAATATATAGCATGACAGGATAAGCCTTGCTAATTATTTCATGGTTTCTTTTGGGAAAAAGCTGGGATGTTTCCATGATTTATTTCTCTTTCCCTATTTGTTAGACTCTGTTAGGAATAGAAATATCCTCGATCGGGTTGAATCTAGATGTTTCCCTACCTTTTGGGCTAACATGTGAGTGAATATCAAGATATTATTCTGTCCACCCGCTCCTTTGACCTTCAGAAACTCACAAAAGTTGATTAACGCTACCCCTAAGGAAACACAGAGAGTTACCCTAGGGACATATGCACCTTATTCATGGCTAGGAAGCTTTATAAAGCACCTTGCTAGTTCGTAGGGAGTGTTAGCTTGTAAAATAGGCCTGTGAACTTGGTCAATCTTTCAGCCAACTTGCCTTTCTCCTCCTTAGATGATGAGGAGGCCATTTTCTTGTATAATACAGTCTAGAAAATGCTTACATAGTGAATAAAACTTGTACAAACAATGATGAACTATGAACATTGCCAGGACATGACTGCAAGTGTTGTCACTCACTACTTTAGAAGTTATCATTTGCCCAAAATGTGAAAAGAGTAGTCAAGTTGAAGCCATTTCCCAAGCCACAAAAGCTACCAGAGCTTGATCAAACCCCCTCCATTACATCATGCTCAAAAATATCTTTCTAGTGGTATATGGAAGTCCAAAAATGGATTTATGGATTAGAAGTTAGAACATTTTGAAGTTTCCCTTGGAAAACCCAAAAAACAAAGAGAAAACAACAAAGGACCAAGCAAAATTGCATGTCGCAGGACAATGAGTTAATTGCAATGGAAGATAAGAAATTTTCCAAAGTGGTAATAGGGCATGCAGTAGAATCAATGATCAACCTATCTCTAATATCTCAAATCAGCTATTAGCAGGGCTAGGTGGAGCTATTTATCGCATATCGGAGGTCGAAGGCCCCGAGCACATTGAATCCAGCAACTCGGCCTTATCAAAGCCCCACATCCCACAGTCCTATAGTCTTGCAATCCCGTGATATCAACAATCGGTGAAATAGAGGGGCTACCACTTCAAAAGCCCTCCAAATTGTCGATTTTGTGATCCAATGTAAAAGCATCGGGGGAGGTAGAAAATTATTAACAAAGGAAATGCATGGAAAAGCCAAGGTCGAGTGGACCCTTTCTCTCTCCTCAATGTGGTAGTATGAAAGGTGATGCAGTAAGTACGGATGACATGTGTCACTCAGATTTGGAATTTTTAGGGGTCCTACAGGGGCATTTTTGGGTGACACATGTCACCACTCACAGGGTTACATGTGGCAATGGAGGCATCCCCCCCGTAGATTGGCGATCAACGATTGCACAGGTTAAAGCGCTCCTACACCAAAGTCTCTAGGCTTGTGATTGTGATACCTTTGGTAGGCCTAACACTGTAGATTGGCAATCGCAGGGTTTAAAGGGAAGTCATAGGGGAAAGCACTGTAAACCGTTAGGATGCGGGATTTTGTGTTACAAAGGAAACATGCCCCCAAACATAGGTCTGAATGTCACAATGCCTAATGGCTAAGACACTGGTTATGGCCCCCTAGTCATATCAAGAAACCAATAGTATAAGGGGCTAAACTCAAGGGGCTAAGGAACTTTGAAACGTGTCGTTCTCCAGCATCTGTAAGAGTAAAGGCCCTAATTACAGCAAGGTTCCAAGAGCACAGTACAGGGCACTAAAGGCGTATGGGTCAGTAGATGGAGCATTGAATAGGATTATGGTGTAGTGGTGAAACATTATAGGAGGCTCAATAAGACTTAATGGCTTGTCATGGAGCCTCACTCCTTTACACAGCAAAGGACTACCTAGACAAGCTCTTACAATGACCCACTCCCTATTCCATAGAACTGGTCGTTCACCAGTAAAGGCATAAATGACATAAAAAGGATCCGATGTAGAGGAAGGCATCATAGCAGGGATGTGGCTTAATTAGGTGCCTCCAATGGAACAACAAAGGGACATGTCCTCCATCTTTCTGTTGTCCTTCTTTCATTAGTTTTGCGATTTCCATTTATTTCCAAGAAAGGGAGCAGATCCCTATTTTAATATTTTTGGGAAATAGTTCCATCGCAAGCCCAAGAAGCTAGTCCATCGGACAACTAGCCTTGGTCTAAGATATTCTGTAAAATGTAATTCCATATCCCCCTCTTCTTATAAAAATGGGGTAGCAACACTTTAACAAGAGGTTTGTTGGTTGGTTCCAGAATTTCATAGCTACAAGGTTTGAATTCAGAGAAGCCATTTTGGTTCAAATTTTTTTCATGGGGGCTTCAATTATATAGTGCCAAATGTATGAACTATTTATTTGGACCCTTTAAGATAAATTGAATTTCCCTATTTTCCAAGCATGATTAATGTGAGGCATGTTCCTCTCAGTCATCTCATTTAATTTTTGTTTTTCCTCATTTGAAATAGTATAATGAATGCAAATGGTTCCTCTCTAATCTATGGATTTATATTAACTACTCAATAGAACACAATAGATGTACTATCATTAACCTACATGTGTTATTCACTAGCATTGCATTACCTATAAAATTATAGATTTACTTGTGTATTTGATTAACCTATAGGACATGGGCTAGCCCGGATCTATGTCAACTTTTGTTAGAGAATGATACCCATGTCATGTTTCATCTGAAACCTTCTTTTTCAACCTGTTTTTTCTATCAATCCACCTTCTCCCTCTTCCATATTTATATTGGAAAATATTTGCTTAGGATTCTCTTTGTTTACAACCCTATACATCGAATTCCATATTTATGTTGGAACATTACTGCTTAGGATTCTGTTTGTGCAACCCTGTGGATCTATTTCCATCCTTCCTTTTCTCCTCTCCACCATTTCTACAACTTCAGCTTAGGCTATCTCATTGTTGTGTGTTGGCCACCAGAAGAAGAGGCCATTTCTCTTTGTGATTTCCCTAATATACCCATAGCATTTCGATCCATGTGTTGGCTTGAAACTACCTTAGTGAAGGATTATTGAACCAAGCCCATCCTATTATCTTTTTACGTGACAGTTGTATTGTTGAAAACCCTTCAAAGATTATCTCTTAAGCACTCATATCTTTAAGATGTCCTAGGAACTGGTCTACGATCAACCCAGAGGATACCTCTAGGAGGCTTTCTATCTCACTTGCATCACTTGTGTTGCTGGTGTGATTTGAAGTGACAAAAGCAAGCATCACATCGTGACCAAAACACTAAAAGATGTATGATGAACGGTTAAGAGAGGATTGTGTAAAGACTCGATACAAGCTCACGGGATGAGCTCAAGTGTTTGAAAACATCAAGTAAGAATCCAAGGAAGGCTTTGAAATTGGATGCAGGCCAGAATTTTGGAGGGTGTTGCAACTGCTACAACAATTGGCGACACATTGGTTGAACATGAGCTTCTGTATTTTGGTCCATTGAAAACATAGGGCCTTGATCTATCAGGGAGTGTTGAATTGTTGTGCGGGTTACTTTGGCTTCCCCACTTACCCCACGAACATACATGGTTCATCTTTCGCCAACTGAGTCAAACACAAAAGTTTCAACTTGATCACAGTGTTTCAAAATCAGGAAGGGTAGTTTGGCTTGCGAGTTAAAAAATTTCAGAGTATAACCTTTCATCTCTAGTGTTTCTCCACTCCCAATAGGCCTAGCCAGTACCTTGGTGGACTCACCCAGGAACAAATGCATTACTCCACTAACAGTGAGCCTGGTCAGTGCCCCGGTGGAGTTGCATGCTTCACCTCTCTCCGAAGGAAGCCTTTCTCTACATTTGCCTTTGTATTTTTTTAAGGGGACTGTGCATAGACACTTATTTATTTTTGGGGCAGAAGAGGGATCACAACATATTGAGAGTAGAAGAGTTTGTTCCTTCAGAGAAGCATGTAAGACCTCTGACATAGGTTTTCTTAGTTACATTTTCCCCTTCTCTATTTCTACTAGTTGTATGATCTTGAACACAGAGAGAAGAAGGTTGAGTATAGGCACGAGATTTCCTGGTGTGGACACAAGTTCATGGTTGGACCAAATCTTGCCTTGTAGATGGCTTGTATTTTCTGTCAAGACTTCATGAACTGAAGGTTATAACCAAGCCCAAAGAAGGCAGACATAGGAATAACCAAGTGTTGCAGTGTCACAAGACTCTTTGGATCTCAGCCACATACTCATTCAAAATCCAGAACTCAGTAGAGGGAAACACTAATTTACAAAAAAAAAATACCATGATACTAAGAAAACAAAAAAAATGAAGCAAAAATGGTAAGCAAAGTGAAAAGACAAAAAGCAGTAAACAAACTATGTACATGGTGCGAGGCGTGGCCTCGACCTAATGAAAATAGTGTTTGAGATATTGGCCATTGAAAGGAAGGTTGTCAATCCTCCCATCAAGTGATTGCAGACGGTATGTGTGTGGGCCAAGCTTCTCATGGATAGTGTATAGAACAATCCAAGGGACTGGAACTTCATATGTTTAACTTTGTCTTCATGGGGTCTGTCCCATTTCAAGAACAAGTCACCAACATCAAAGCTAACGTTACCTCCAAAATTCTTATCGAACCATCTCTTGATACGGTTTTGGTGGAGTGTGAAGTTTTCTTTTGCTTTCATCCTTTCTTCCTACAACTTGAGAAGTGTATCGATCCTATGCTAAACCAGCAAACATGTCTCACCTTGGGATTGTTGGGGCAATTGGAGCACATGCATGTAGATTTTTGCAGAAGGATGTCTTCCTTCCCATAAAGAAGGAAGTATGGAGAAGTGTTTAGAGAGGGTTTGGGTGTTATGCAGTCATCCCATAAGGCATTCGGAAAAGTGGAGTGATAGTTATCATGTTCAAAGTAAATGGTCTTCTTGATAATGCAGATAAGATTTTTATTACACCATTTCCATACGGGTAGTAGTTAGATGAGTGTTTAAACACAACACAATATTGCAATGCAAAATAATAAAGATTCAAAGATCAAAAGTAAGCTGCATTGTCAAACACAAGTGATATCATAATTCCAAAGTGTGAGATGATGTTTTGTTGGAGGAATTTTGATGACTTCATGGTCATTCACGTGCTTGAGCATAACTAATTCTTTAAATTGTGTGAAGTAATCAGTAGCTATCAAGATGTAGTGGTGTTGTTTTAATGAATGTGGGAAAACTTGCCCAATGATGTCCAGGTGCCATTGTTGGAATGGTTCAGTCACTACAATAGGGTGAATAAGGGTTGCTGTCCTTCATGCTCTATCAATGCTCTGTCGGTGCATCCTTAAACAATGTGGGCTAGTAAAATATAGCTCTCATAACTTTTTGTGCAGTGGTATTTCCATCAAAGTGGCCCATGGCTGGTCCATCATTCAAATCATGCAAGACCTTCTTTGAATCATGTGCCCCCATGCACCTGAGCAAGATTCTATTACTTTTCTTTCTTTAAATAACTTTGTGCACTAATTGATAGGATAAATATTTGAGGCACAGTGCCCTCTTCTATCTCTTGGAAAAGTGAGAGGGTATAGTTCCATGCTCAAGGTATTGGGGCACAACTTCATACCAAGAGTTTCACCATGTAGTGGATGGTTCTCTCTTTGCATCATACATCTCAATTTCTTTTTCCCAACCAGCAAGCTCTTCTTCTTCCTCTTGTGCATGGACTGCCTCAGTTGTGAGTTTGCAGAGACCATGAACCTTGAAAGTGTGAACTGGCTTGATGTCAAGATTATACTCTTGCAAGGCTCTCACCCAGTTCACATGTCGTTCACCCAACTCTTGTTTTACAAGAAATGAGTAGACTACTGGGTGAGGCACATAGACTATGCAATGGTTTTTTACCAAGTAGGGTTTGAAGTGTTTCACCACCTTGTATACTACATATTCTTATTTTCAAATAGAGAGGTAGTTGAGTTCGAGTCCCTGCATGCTTGTGCTCATGAAGGATATGGAAAATTCGTCGTTCATCTCATCCTTCTGAGCAAGTAATGCAACAAGTGAGTTGAGGAGGCGAAGGTGTATAGCAAGAAATATTTGTTGAAATCTGGGCTGTAAAGTGCAGGCACATTTGCTATAGCCTACTTGATATGGGTGAATGCATTATTTTCCCTCCTTCCCTAGTTGTAGACTACATCCTTCTTGATAATGTATTTCATTGGTTTCACTATATGTGCATAGTCCGAGATGAACTTCCAGAGGAAGCTTATCTTTCCCAAGAAGGACTGCATTTCTTTCTTGTTGGCTAGGTGAGGGATCTATGTAGTGTTCCGGACTAGGTCTGGATCAACCTTGATCCCACTTCTGACAATGATGTGCCTAAGGAGGTTCCACTTAGACACTACAAACACGATATTTTTCAGATTCACGGAAATCCCATATTTTTGGCGTCACTCAAATATCTTCTTCTTCAGATGGCATATGTGATCAAACTATTTTCTAGAAAGATAGTCATGTCATCAAGGTACACCACTATGCTCTATCGGATAAGTCCATGAAAGGGAATGTCCATGGTCCACTAAAAGGTTTTGCTTGCATTCACAAGCCTAAATGGAATTCGTCTGTATGTGAACATACCCCACTTGGTACAGAAGGTATTTTTAAGTCAATCAGGTTCCACTACCAGAATCTAGTTATATCCTGAAAACCCATTAAGTAAGGAAAACAACTATTCCCAAATACTGCCTGTAAAACATGCTCCATAGATGGCATGGGGTAATTTTCTTTGTCCGAGGCATGGTTCAAGTTTTGTAAATCAACACACAAGTGGATCTTCCAAGACTTCTTACATATAGGAACAAGGTTGGAAACCCATGTGGAATGATGAACTTTGTATATGATCCGTGCATCCAATAATCTAATCAGCTCTTTCTCTACAGGGGTTCAAGTGATGGATGTACTTTTCTCAGCTTTTGCTGAAATGGCTTGACCCCTTCTTCGATTGGAATCACATGTTGGATTATTCATGTGTCGTATGTTTTTAGATCATCATATTTCCATGCGAACACATCTCGTTACTATTTAAACAAGCATACAAAGGCTTGTCACCACTAGTGTGTGCAACACGTATCGAGATTGATGAACTTTGTATCTTTTTTTGTTGCTAGGTTTATCTATTCGTGCATCATGGTGGAGCTATGGGTTTTGTTGTTCCTTATCTCGTGAAAGCAAGTATGCAAGTCATAGGGCCTTTATAGAGATACCACACCGTTGGGGATGAGGTTGCCTTTCTTGTCATTAGCCCCAGCTTGTAGATATTGCTGTGCTCATCTTCGTCAATCGATGTGCCTTTGAAGACATCAATGTTGGCCATGAAGTGCAGTATCTATTGATCATGGTCAAAAACACATATATTAGTTATGCTATCAAGGATAGAAGGCATGTACAAAATTTCAACAATAAATCTATCCCTAAGTGGTGACATCCTATCAACTACGTTTCCTAACACATTGGTAATTGCATTACGCATTCTTGGCACAACAATGACATTGAATGCTTGGAAGTTAGAGATTAGTTGGCATAACTCTAGTCGGTAAATTTTGGGATGAGGTGATCAATAGTATATGGTGTTACGTACCTATCGTAACACATTTTCTGAATTACATACCGTTTTGAGCGCGACAACGTTGAGGCTAATGGCCTTTTGCAATCCCATCACAAGTGCTTCGTATTCAAGAATGTTTCTTGTGCACTAAAACTCTAAGCAGCTCGAGATCAAATGTTTTGATGTTCTTTGGGTCAATCAAGGCACACTCGACTCCAGAGCTATCTTATGTCTTTGATCCGTAAAAATACATGGTCAACAACTCATCTGTACAGAGACTGATTGACACACTTGTACTATTGCTACTACTACTACTGTGTTGACCGATACTGGACCCACCAACATTTAAGGGGATCTCCCCCATAAAAATTCCCAATTAGAACTCAGAACGTTTGGTGTAGGAGTCCCAACAGTGGGTCATAAAGCAATGCCTTGACTTTGATGTTGCACAGAGGCAAGTAAGATAACTTTGTGAGTAGTAAGGTGTGACCACTACAGTGAGTCAAGGAAGGTGCATGAGAGGTTCTAACACAGGTGGGTTGAGATGAGTGTGCCCCTTGGCAACATGTAAGAGTACTCAGCTGGGAAGGGAACACACGAGTGAAAATGCATCACAAACTAGAAAGAAAGTCAACCGGGAAATCTAAAGTGATGGTTAATCCAACAACACATCTGCAAAAATATTCATATAATTTCATACAAAAGTGTTCTTACACAACTACGTAAGCTAAAAAACATACATTGCTACAACAACTAGAATAGTCCAACTATAATAACAACATATGCATGAAAACATGTTGGCTCTTATTATATAAAGAAGTGTAAGTTCCAATCATATAATACATCCATGTAAACCTGCTAGCCCCAATAGTGGAACGTTATAGCCACATCCGCCTGCTCCTCCAAAGACATGAACTAGCTCCGTGCAGTGGAGAAGCTAAGGTGCATTACAATATTGTCCAAGCTCTTTCCAAGATAGTCTTATCAGAAGCTTGGCTGAACAAAAGCCTATACAATGAGTTATGAGGGACTATTTATAGCAAAGGGTGGGCTAACCCTTGACATTACCCTTTGTGATAGTTCATCTACCCTCATGACTCTTCATCTACTCTATGACTGTTACATCCAATTATTGACACTTGACTTACACTTGACATGATGTTACATTACAATGCGCATGTACTCATTTGAGACAACATGGCTTAAGTAAGCCATGCAAGACATCGCTGACACTTGGTCTATTGTGATGAGACCAACTCTTTGGTATGCTTGTGATGGTGAATGTGGTGAGATGATGCCAAGCTTGGTCTTTCGTGACGGTGTTCATGCAATTCATGGTGACATCTTGTTGAAGCAAACTCTTGCCTCTGTTGCAACTAGTGCATTGGTTCGTCTCCTTCATCCAACTCATTTGCTAACAAGTGCATGGTCTTCTTGGGTGTGGCTGAACCAACAACACACTAATGCATTGTGTCCGTGCTGATCTTCAAGTGTGTGTTGTTGGTCATGCACATCAACCTGTCGCACTACATATTTAGCTCCAGTTGGACTTGCTTCTTTTCTTCGTCTTGGTGAGTGTGTTGAATGGGTTGTATTGAATGTGTGTGCACAATGACATGCATGTTTTTGAATCCCTTGCATGCGATCAACAAAACTGTTCACCATGTCTGCTCCGTGCTAGCTGCTGGGATGGATATTTAACTTGTACAGGTGTAATTTCATCCGTGAGTGCATGTTACACCCACTTTTGTTCTTGGTTCTGCTGCAACACATTCATCTGTCTGTGCAACTTCATGTTCTTCCTTGAGTTGCTACTTCAGAATATGCAACTCACTCTTTGTTCCATCCTCTGTCTTCGTGTGATCTTCATGCCGCGTCATCACCTCATAGCCTGAGTCTCCAAAGTTTCTTTCATCATCACTGGATCTGGTTAAGCTTGCAACTTGTTCCCTCTCTGTGTTGTCAACAACCTTCTTCTTTCATTCGCTGCATTCATTGTGTTTGTTGTATTTGTTGCATTCATTGTGTTTTCTATATTCGCTACATTCACTGCATTCACTGTGTTCAGTATGTTGCCTTTAGTTGTTGTTCATGATGCTACTCACTATGATATCTTGATTTTCTTGTCTATGAAGAACTTGATGTCTTCGTGAGTAGGCAACCTCATAGACATTTGATTGATTGCATCTCCAGGTGTTCTCTGAATGGTGTCTTAAACTATGCCCTCTTGGAAACCATTGTACCTACAATACTGAGAGGTAGATGAACACCTGCAATACCTGGAGACATGGAAACACTCATGGCAAGAAATTTGTCAATTGGAAACCAAAATGAACTTGTGAACTCACTTTTAACATACCTGTGTAACTGATCATGAAGGTTGTGCAATTTTGGCCAGAAGGTCAGGAGACTGACTGCTAAGACTACAAAAGGTGTAGTGTGAACTGCTGGGAGACTGGTAGACTAATGGAACTACAAAATTGTTATCAAACTAGCTCAAAAAAATATAGAAAAGAAAGATCAATGCCTTAGAAATCATCCTCTTTGACGGGGAAACCTCCTTTACATTACGCAAATGAACAATTCTTGGATGATACAAATGAAAAAACCTTATTTCAATATATAGGAGTCTAAGGGGTCACAATATAACCAAATCCGACCTAAAAATAATATTATAAGGGCACAAAATTAACAATAGTGGGCTTCTATGGGGTAGAATAATAACAATATGGGGACAACCGAAGCACAACAATAACAATAAGGGATACAATGACAATAGTCATGTGGGAATCACTAGTATTATAGGGACCTAACATGCCCCTCTCCTTCAAAAAAGTGTTGTCCTTAATGCTTGAGTAGTTTTGGATGCTTTTGTATAAAATTATCATCCTCTCATGTGGAATCTTCAATGGGTAATTTCTTCCTCTTGATGAGATACTCTAAAATTGATCGATTTCATAGTTGTCGAGTTCTTGTTTTTTTCACTGTTTCAGGTTCCAATATGATTTTTCCTTCCTAATAAAGTTTTGGAAATATTGTTTGAACTCAGATCTTGTCACCTATAACCTTCTTTAAGCATGAAACATGGAAAATTGGGTGCACTCGGGAAGCTGCAGGAATCTCCAATTTATATGCCATAGTACCTATATTTTGCAACACCTTGTATGGAGCATAATGCTTTGGTGATAATTTATTATCCTTCTTAGCTTGCTTGAGGAACATTTTTTAATATGGTTGTAGTTGTAGGAATACCCAATCACCTACATCAAAACTTCTTTTGTTGTGATGTTGATCTACTTGTTGTTTCATTTTATTTTGTGCCAAGGTGAGGTTATCCTTTAAGAGTTTGAGAACTTCTTGTTGATGGTTGATGTGATCTTCCACTGCTTGAAGCTTAGAATTTTCTCTTAAATATGATGTGATGGATGGTGGATGATATCCATAAAGTGCAATAAATGGGATCATTTTTGTTGCAGTATGGAAGGAAGTGTTATACCACCATTCAAATAGAGGAAACCATTTGACCCATTGTGTTTGTTTATCAGATACAAAGAAATGAATACATCCTTCCAAACATTTGTTTACTATCTCAATTTGCCCATCAGATTTAGGATGATAAGATGAGATATGAGCCAATTGATTACCAAGGCAGGAAAATAATTTTGTCCAAAAATTTCCAGTGAAAATGGGATCTCTATCACTTACAATAATCTTTGGGTTTCCATGTAGCTTTTGAATTGTTTCCATAAATGTAGTAGAAACTATACTCGCTTTAAATGGATGAGACAATGCACAAGAGTGTGCATACTTGGTAAGTCTATCAACTACCACCATGATAACACTCTTTCCTTTAGACCTGGGTAAACCTATGATAAAATCCATTAAAACCTCCTCTTGACATTGGCTTGGAATGGATAAAGGTTGTAATAGACCTAGGGTCTTAATTCTTTCAACTTTATTTTGTTGGCAACCCAAACATTCTGCCACAAACTTTTGAATATCTGATTTAAGGCCATCCCAAAAAAAATCATTCTTAACCTTGTGGTAAGTTTTTAGAAATCCTGAGTGCCCTCCTAAGGGAGAGGTGTGTCATTCCATAAGAATCTTTTGTTTGAGTTGGGAGTTCTTACATAGGTATAATTGATCTTTGTACCATAATGAATCATTTTTCTAGCTAAATGTATTAGATGTACTGGGATCTTGTTGAAACTTTTCAATGAGTGCCAACATTTATTCATCACTCTTCCATTCATCCCTTGCTTCATGTTGGATAATAGAAATGACACAAATAAATTCTTCCACATCCTCATCCTTTCTTGAGAGTGCATATGCCACAACATTTTGCTTCCCTTTTTTGTAGATGATTTCAAGTTCATAACCCAACATCTTTGTGACCCATTTTTTCTACTCTTTTGAAGATAATATTTGTTCTAAGAAGTATCTAAGACTATCATGATTTACTTTTACCTTGAAGTGTCTTCCCATTAAGTAGGGTCACCATTTCTTAAGTGCATGTAGTATTGCCAACATTTCCTTCTCATAAATCGCTTTGTGTAAATACTTTCCTTTGATTGGATGAATTTCGAAAGAAATGGGTCTTTCTTATTGCATTAAAATAGCACCAATTCCATTTCTTGAGGCATCACATTCCACAATGAAGGTTTTTGTGAAGTCTGGTGTAGCTAAGACCGGTGCTTGACACATTGCCTCTTTAAGATGTTAAAAAGCCTTCATTGCTTCTGGAGTCCATGAAAATGCATCTTTCTTCAATAATGTTGATAGAGGTGCTGCTATTCTCCCATAATTCTTAACATACTTGCAATAATATCCTATCAACTCGAGAAATCCTCATAGATGCTTTATGGATGTCGGGATTTTCCATTCCTTAATGTTTTTAATTCTGCTAGGGCCTACCTTAACACCTTCATGAGATACAATAAGACCCAGATAGTCCACCTCTTCTACTCCAAAGAAATATTTGGAGCTTTTTGCATATAATTGTTTCTCCTCCAATAGTTTGAGAACCCTGTTAACATGTTGAACATGATCCTTCCAAGATTTGTTGTAGATTAGTATATCATCAAAAAATACTAACACAAATTTTCTAAGGACGGGTTTGAAAATGGAATTCATCAAACCTTGAAATGTAGAAGGTGCATTGGTAAGGCTAAAAGGCATGACCAAAAATTTGTAACGACCCTCATGAGTTGTAAATGATTTTTTTGGAATGTCCTCAGTCTTCATTCTTATTTGATGATATCCTAAATGAAGATCCAACTTGGTGAAGTAAATTGATCAATGCAATTCATCCAATAATTCATATATGATAGGAATGGGAAATTTATATTTAATAGTGAGCTTGTTGAACTCCCTATAATCTAGACACATGCACCATGATCCATCCTTTTTGTGAACCAATACTATTGGAGCAAAGAAAAAACTTTGACTAGGTCAAATTATACCAGCCTGTAGAATTTCTGTAACCATACGTTCAATTTCACTCTTTTGGGCATAGGGATATCTGTAAGTCCTGATGTTTGGAGGAACGCTTACTTGAATTAAATGAATAGCATGATCATGATCATGATTAGGTGGGAGGCCTTTGGGAGTATCAAATACCTTGGAATGATTTTCCAAGGCTTTTTGGAGATATGGAGAAATGGATGGTTTTGATGTTGGAACCTCTAGTGAACATAATTGTGCAATTATGCCTCATTGTTCTTTCTTTAGAAACTTGGTCATTCCGTTAGTGCTGATTATCATTCCTGGTTTCCCTATGATACCCCTTATTTAACTCCCTTTCCTTATGAAGAAAATTTCATGAAACATTCTTGAAAATTAAAAGCTATCATACCCAAGGATTGTAACCATTTGACTCCTAGTACAACATCAACACCACCCATTCGAATGGAAAGCATTGGGCTATTCAATACATATTCTCCCATGGATAGCTTGATATTATGACTCATTCTTGAGAAATTTATGGTTCCTCCACTTGTAACCATCACTTGACACTCTAGTGCTAGATGTAGGAAGCAATTAAATTCCTTGGCTATCTCACAATGAATAAAATTATGGGTATTGCACGAATCAATCAACACTATTACCTTTTTCTTCTTGATATGCCCTTCTATCCTAATAGTTTGAGGAGTGGTAATTCCATCCAATGCATTACAAGATATGGTTAGATTCATTTCTTCTTTCTCTAGGGTTTGTTCCTAGTGTATATCCTCCTCTTTTGATGTTTCTTGTTCCTTTTCTTGCTCCTCCGCAC
This sequence comes from Pinus taeda, assembly GCA_000404065.3. Taxonomy (NCBI): domain Eukaryota; kingdom Viridiplantae; phylum Streptophyta; class Pinopsida; order Pinales; family Pinaceae; genus Pinus; species Pinus taeda. The sequence goes on along the minus strand of APFE031384745.1, from coordinate 193,027 downwards.
AATCTATGTAAAATAATTTCTTCACATCACACTTATGACCTTTAGTGTATTTGCTATCACAATTGTAACAAAGCCCTTTTTCGCTTTTTTCTTCCAATCGTTGTGGTGTCAACCTTGTAGGTTGTGGATGGCTAGGAGAAACAACACTTCCATTTTTATGATTGTGAGTGGTAGGATTCATTGTTTCCATAATTTTTCTTTCCATTTTTCTTGCCAACCTGAATGCCTTCTCCAGTGAATCAGGTTCCCAAAGGCAAACCTCATGTTGGATTTTATCCTTTGAAGTCCCTATGAACACATCAATCCTATGCTCCTATGGAATATCTTTTACCCTTATATTCAATTTTTGGAAGTCCTCAATGTGCTCCATCATTGAACCCTTTTGTTTGAGATTTATCAATTGGCTAAAAAAAGGTTTTCCTTTTTGTATCCTCATAATGTCCTATCATTTCATCCGTAAAAGTAGCCCAAGCGATAATGTTTTTACGAGAGAAAAGCCATCGATACCATACAAACTAATTTGGTTCCAAATATAAAGTTGAAATGCATACCTTTTGTGTGTTTTGCACATTATGGAGATCAAAAAATAATCCATCTGTAGTATCCATGATATGGGATCCTTGTCATCAAACTTCCTAATATCGATCTTTACAACATGGTGGTTCTTCGATCCAATGTTAGAGTCTATGAAATCATGATTAACATTTATTTTGTTCACATCATGAGTTTCCTTTACTACCCTTTCACCCTTAGTAATAATTTCTTGTAGGAACTTTATCAAATTTGTCTTCAAATCTTCCATCTTAGCTTCCACACCATCCATCTTAGATTCCACGTCATTCATCTTATCCTCCATTCCTTTCTTTAAACCATCCATCATAGCTTCCATGCCATACATATAAGCGTCTATGTATTTCTTTAAACCATCCATCTTAGCTTGTGTTACTTTTTGTGTGAGTGAAATTTGTTGCACTTGGTCTCATAATTTTGATACATGATGTTGCATTCCTTCTTCTTCTTCATGAGTCATGCTAGAGCTTTCAGGTTTCTTACTAGGTGTTTCCATTTTCTTTCCTCAGGGCATTAATTAGTGATAATAATGCTTCACTATAACCTTTGAATTCCTTCAAACTATTTTTTTCAAACCAAACTTATGCAAACATTTAAAAAAAAACTACACACATGTTTTCACTTTGCAGGAGCTCTGTATTGAATCTGTTGTATCTCTATACTTTTGGAGCTCAAAGGTTTGAAATTACTTCCTGCAGTAACACTCTGAGTACTATTTCTAACCCCGCAAGTCTGATCATGATTGGATACTCGAATGAAGAGTTATGCCAAATCTCCCATGGTTACCTGATTATAAACTAGTTCAGTAGAAATAGATTGTACAAAGTGCCATGTGTCACGATTTTGACCTTAGGATCTTAAACTAATACACAAAAAACTAATGTCCATCCTATTTCTATAACTTCCAAGGAAATTTCAATCTGATGCTTAGAAAAATAGTTATGATGATTTTCCCTAGGTTTCCTATTTGAGATATAATTCATGATCCTGTAAAAACCCTAACTTTCTTGGATTATATCTCCAAAACTTTAGCAAGAAAAGATCTAAAATTCAAACCTAACATTCAGAGAGATTTTAGCTCAAATGGGTTTTTTTATTTTCTTTTGAAACGTTGCAAAGAAAAAGTTATAGGTAAAATTTCACAATGATCTGTTTGGAGCAAAGAAACCCTAGAATCTAAGCTCTGATACCAAATGTTATGAAACCATCTCACAAAAAGATAGAAAAGAAAGATCGACACCTTAGGAATTAGCCTCTTCGAGGGGGAAACCTCCATTACATTACTAAAATGAACAATTCTTGGATGATACAAATGACAAAACCTCCTTTCTATATATAGGAGTCTAAGGGGTCACAATATAACCAAAGACGACCTAACAATAATAATATAAGGGCACAAAAATAACAAAAAGGGATACAATTACAATAGTAATGGGGGAATCACTAGTATTATAGGGACCTAACAACAATGCATAGTCTAGTCTAGCTACTGGCTGCTGGAATTGTATGATGAAAAATCTTAGCTAGCAATGGTTGTAGGCTCAGTGAATGGATTGCGCAATTTTCTCGGCCAGCAGTACTGTCCCTCAAAAATGCGCAAAACAGTCCTGGAGGACAGTGCCTAGGAAAAAATGTGCATTTCTGGAGAGGAAGACAGAGCCTTCCTTCCCCAAATTGTGCAATGTTGTCTCAATGAAGGCAGAGTCCGGACCAAGGTTGGTTTGATTCTCTGATGGGCAACTGAAAGAAAATATGATAGTTGGTTCGTGGTGACACTTAATGAAAGTAGAAGTGATTGATAGTGCATGAAAAAAATGAAAGATTCAGTAAATAGATCAACATGCATGTGGGTGAAGCAAGTCGCTAAATCAACAACCATTCATGATAAACAGTTTCATGCATGCGACAGCAGTGAGATGTCAGCAAAAACTAAAATGGTGCTAGTAAAATCTAGTGTGTATCAAAACGACAACAAGTGCTCACTAAAATCAATCAGACAACATTCATATGAAGCGAAACACAAAAAGAAATAGAAATACAACTCAAGGCATGGAAAGAGGGCTTACCCCAAAACAGCTGAAATGAATGTGCCAACAACTCCTAGATGTGATGTTGGATGTCAGAGTTGCAAGGTTGATGTGAGGAATGAGATCTACAACATCCAGTTGATGAGTTTTGATGGCATCGAGGTTGTGACATACATGCCACAAATCTAGGGGAAGCAACACTTGGTGGAGGTTTCTGAAATGATCCTTGCATGTAACCTCCATCTACTAAACATAGATCCATGAAACAAGAGATGCCTTTGGATGCTACCTTGGGAGAAGAAGCCCATGCATGTAGTTTAGTTTTTCTTGGTCCTGAAGGGAAACAGACAACTCAATTGCACATGCAAGAGATTGCTTGACTGTTGGAAGGAAATGTGTATTTATGGCTGGGAGCTGGGTTGGATGCCTAGGAGATTTGTACAATTTCTTGGTAGAGTAGTTGACTGCTACCTAGATTTATGCAAATTTTGGGTTGAGTAGTCCTGTTGGGAAAATTTTGCAATCTTCACTTAGAGAGTTGACTTGCATAATTTTGCAATTCTGGAGCCCAGCAGGTTGCTAGACAAGATTGCACAATTTCTGGAGGGAAGGCTAGTTGCCCTCTAGAATTATGCAATTTATTGGGGGATATGCTCAACCTGTAGTTGGACCAAGTCCAGGTGAACAACTTGTGAGGGGAAAGCATCGAGTTGTGATCAACAGGCTACCTTTGTGCAAGAAAAACACTAAACCTTGTGAGCTTGACAAAGCAAGACAAGCTTCTATGACACGTTAGTAGGAAGGCTCCAAAACAAAGCTAAGGAAATATTTTGGAGAGTGGCTGTAGCTTCTACAACACTTGGGGACATGCTGGTAGAAGTCCAGCTCTCTGAATGGACCTTGTTCATGAAAATAAAGTCTAACACCTCCATAAGTATTGTTTAGTTCTCACCTCCTCTTCCTTTCCAAACTAGCTTGATTTTAAGAGTAGCATCTTCCAAGCTCTTGGTTGATCGAAACACATTCAAATTCAATGAAACACAGTTGTTTCGATCAGGGTTGAGGGGTAGATTGGTGCACAAGCAATATTTTCGTCAAAGTCTTAGTTTCATCTCTGGTGTTGCTCCATTGCCAACAGGCCTGGACAATGCCCTGGGGGAGTCACATAGGAACACAAGCATGGCTCTACTACCAGTGAGCCTGGTTAGTACCATGGTGGTGTTACTTGCAACACCTCTCTGCATAGGAAGCCTTTCTCTTCTTTCGTCTTATTCATTTTCATTTTTTGTTCAAACTTTTTTTCACTTTTTCATTTTTTTTCGTTTGCATAATTGTGCATAGAACTTATTCATTTCAGAGGCGGAAGAGAGATCTTGACTTACTGAAAGTAGAAGAGTTTGTTCCTACAGATAACTAGTTTATTATACCTTTGACATGCTTGTTAAGCTTTTCCCTCTTATCTTACTCTACTTGACTGAGGTTACAAGGGTTAACCCAAAAACAACCTACTAGAGTAGGTGACAGTAGTTAGTGTGCAAGAGTTGTGTTTTCACCAAGGTTCACTTTGAATAGTACGTATTTTCCTTCGATGTATCATGGACTAAAAGTAATAAGTTCTTCATACATAGGCAAGATGATAGATAACCAAGTAGTGATAGCAGCACAAGGCCTCTTGTACTTTACCCATCTTGCTTCAAGAGTCATACATGGTTTCATGTGAAACTATCCTACAAAATGAAACAAGCAAATTAACAAACAAAAAAGAAAAGAAAGAGTAGAAAAAAAAGTGAAAGCAAAGCAAGTAAGCAAACAAGAAAGCAGATAAACAAACAAACAAAGCAAGTAGGCAAACAAGCATGCAAGCAAACAACTCAAAAGCAAACACTACTCCTACTCCTAAGCTAACAGTGCATGGGCCATCTCACGTGTAGTGATACTTCCAATACCACCACCGACACATTGGTTGACCCATGCTGGTGAAAGCTTTGTTCACGAACAAGACCGTTGTATGAACCAACAAACAAGAAAGATGTAATAGTGAAGACAAACACACTCCGAACATACAAGCAACCACAGAACAAATATGAGTGAGAGCGTATGACATGCATTCTGTGGAGTTGCCATAATGTTGTGCTACACTACGTGCAAATGTTGAGTGTATGCATTCTCTTGACTATGACATGTAAGCAAACATGAGAAAGGTAGACCACTTGAGTTTTGCATGTGTGCTTGTTGTGTAAGATTCCTTTAATGCATGAGTGATGGGATCGTGTAGTTTGAGTGGAGGAAGTGAAATCTGGGTGTTTGGTTAATCTTCAATCCAAAGAAAATATTGATGAGTAGCCTTGAGTGTTTTAACAATTTCCTAACCGGAAGCGAAACCAACCTCAGGTCAGTGAGGGCCTAACATAACCATCAGCTCGAGCTGAAGTGCCTCAACAGTCTAGGGGGTTTCGACTTCATTGATAGACAGGTCATTGTAGAGTAGTGCCTTGGGTAGATTAACAATGGTTGAATCAACATCATGATCTGATGAGGAAGTGAATATATCATGACAACCAAGATCATAAAATTTAGGATGTTTGTCAACATCCTTATGATTTGATGAATCGGGTAGATGGGTATATGAGAAAAAAAGATGTTCACCATCTATGCTTTCAAGAAAGATAAATGACATATTGAATACTTTTTCCAAGGAAGATGCATCCTCTCCACACTTTAATGACGGACTGACATCCGAGGTGTCCTCTAAATGATTCGAAGTAGAAGCATCTGGAATTGAGTTTTCACAGGAGAAATCAATAGTGACAGAATCACAAGGGATGTTAGGATAAAGCAGATGAGGTGCAACTAGTGGAGAGTCATCCTTCACTGTGTGATCTTCCTTAGATCCTTGCACACTCTCATCATGAATGATGGCATAGGTTGGTTGCGTAACACAAAATCCATCGATAGCTTGATCCTTGTTCACAATAGGTGAGGAGTCCGGAATGGGAGAACACAAGACTCTACAATCCGTAGGATCAACCGAACGTGAGGACAGAGGTCTAGGGAACGAGTCCACAGGACAAGCAACAGGCTTGTAAGCCAAATCTACACAAATCTCAAGAGCAGGTGGGGTGGGAGGATGTGAAAGTTCAACAGAGGTGTGTGCATGATCTCCCGCATCACTTTGCGGTGGCGGAGTTGTTTGATGAGGTGAAGGTGGATAGTCACTTGTGACAACAACTATGCATGCCTATGATTGCGTAACTCCATCACCGAAGTCTATTAAGCAGGGTTTGAATACGTGAAGAAGATATTGAAACCTTCCATCAAGAAATTCCCAATCGATATCATCTTCCAACAATCAATATGCAAGATTACAAAATCATGTGTGAAAATGTTCAACGGATTCATCGGGTGGTTTTTCGTAATTCCAGAATGTCTTTGTTGAGTGCTTTATAGTTAAAGGGATTGAAAGCACGGTCTATCTCTGCAACCAGATGAGCAAAAGAATGAATAGATGTTTTGGGCAGTGTGGCACACCAGTGCATTGGGAGCCCTTGAAGCGTGTAGATGAACAGTGCGTAGCTCATCTATTCTTTAAAGAATCCATGTATTTCGCATGAGCCTACAACATTTACTGCATGCTTTACCAAGGCTACATAGCCTCCACCATCAAATATGAGACAAGTTATCCGAGAGATTTTTTGGGATCATGAAATAATTTCCATAAGACATACATTCTAGAAGAGAAGCTCGGTAGTGATCATGATAGATGTGTAAAGATTCAAAATAGATGTGAGGACTTAGCTTGTCATTTGGTCCTCCTTCTAGCACCAAAATGATGATGGTGCTAGACCCGGAAACATGTAAGGGGATCTCCCCAGTAAGAAGTCCCAATTAGACCTTAGAACTTTTGGTGTAGGAGTCCCATCAGTGGGTTGTAAAGCAATGCCTTTACCGCAATGTCGTACAGAGGCAAGTAAGATAAATATGTCAGTATCAAGGGTGTGATTGTTGCAGTGAGTCAAGGAAGGTGCATGAGAGGTTCTACATAGGGGGGTTGAGATGAGTGCGCCCCTTGGCAACCTGTAACAATTTTCATCAAGGGAACACATAACCAAAAATGCATCACAAACTGGAAAGCATCTCAACCCAACAATCTAATGTGATGGTTAAACCAACAACACATTTGCAACAAGATTCATTTAATTACATACAAAAATGTTCATACACAACTACGTAAGTTAAATATCATACATTGCTACAGCAACCAGAACAGTCCAACTACAATAAAAGCATATGCATGAAAACATGCTGGCTCTTACTAGATAAAGAAGTTTAAGTGTATACCTGCTAGCCCCAACAATGGAACATTATAGCCACATCTACCCACTCCTCCAAAGAGATGAACTAGATCCATGCAGTCCAGAAGCCAAGGTGTGTTACAATAATGTCCAAGCTCTTTCCAAGATAGTCTTATCAGAAGCTTAGTTGACCAAAAGTCTATATAATGAGTTATGAGGGACTATTTATAGAAAAGGGTGGGGTGAACCTTGACATTCCCCTTTTTGACACTTCATCTACCCTCATGACCCTTCATCTACTCTATGACTGTTACATCAAACTATTAACACTTGACTTACACTTGACATGATGTTACATTACAATGCACATGTACTCATGTGAGATAACATGTCTTGAGCAAGCCATGCAAGACATCACTAACACTTGGTCCATTGTGATGAGACCAACACATTGGTATGCTAGTGATGGTGAAGGTGGTGAGCTGATGCCAAGCTTGTTCGTTCGCGATGGTGTGCATGCACCTCATGGTGACATCTTGTTGAAACGAATTCTTGCCTCCATAGCAATTGGTGCATTGGTTTAGCTCCTTCATCCAACTCAACTGCTAACATACACATGTTCTTCTTAGGTGCAGCTGAACTAACAACACATTGATGCATAGTGTTTGTGTTGATCTTCAAGTGCGTGCTGGTGGTCATGTGCATCAACTTGCCAAAGTACATATTCAACTCCAGTTGTACTTGCTTCTTGTGTTCGCCTTGGTGAGTGCGCTGAATGGTTTGGATTAAATGCATGTTCACAATGAAATGCATGTTGTTGAATCCCTTGCATGTGATCAACAAAACCACTCACCATTTCTACTATGTGCCAGCTAATGGGATGGATCTTTAACTTGTACGAGCACAGTTTCATCCGTGAATGAATTTTTCACCCACTTCTATTCACGTTCCTATTGTAACTCATTCGTTTGTCTATGCAACTTCATGTTCGTCCTTGAGTTTCTCCTTCATCACATGCAACTCCTTCTTTGTTCCATTCTTTATCTTCACGCAATCTTCATGTCACGCCATCACCTCATAGCTTGAGTCCCCAAATTTTCTTTCATCATCAATGGATCTGCTTGATCTTACAACTTTTTCCACCTCTATGTTGTCAACAACCTTCCACTTGCATTCGTTGTGTTCGTTTTATTCACTACATTTGTTGTGTTTGTTGTATTCGGTGCATTCACTACATTCACTGCGTTTGCTACATTCATTGTGCTCATTGCATTTGTTGCATTCAATATGTTGCCTTCATTTGTTGTTCATGATGCTACTCATTGTGATGTCTTGATGTTCTTGTCTATGAACAACATGATATCTTTGTGAGTAGGCAAGCTCATAGACATTTGATTGACTGCATCTCCAGGTGTGCTCTGAACGGTCTCTTCAACTCTGCCCTCTTGGAAACCATTGTACTTGCACTACTGAGAGGAAGAGGAACACCTACAATACCTGGAGACATGGCAATACTCATCGAAAGCAATTTCTCAAACGAAAACCAAAATTAACATGTGAACTAAATTTAAACATACCTCTGTGACTGATCATGAAGGTTGCCAAATTTCAGTAAGGAGGTCAGGAAACTAATTGCGAAGACTGCAAAAGGCATAGTCTGGCCTGTTGAGAGACTAGCTGACTACTGGAACTACACAATGCACAGTCCAGTCTGGCTGTTGACTACTAGAATTGCATAATGCACAATCTCAGCTGGCAATGGTTGCACGCTCAGTGACTGCATTGCATAGTTTTCTGGGCCAATAGTCACTGTCCCTCAGAAATGTGCAAAACAATTGTGGAGGATAGTGCTTGGGCAGAAATGTGCATTTCTGGAGAGGAAGACAAAGCCTTCCTTCCCCAAATTGCACGATGTTGTCTCAATGAAGGCAGAGTCCAAACCAAGGTTGTTTTGACTCGCCGATGGGCAATTGAAAGAAAATATGACAGTGGATGCATAGCGACACTTAGTGAAAGTAGAAGTGATTGATAGTGCATTCAAACATGAATGAATGACTCAATAAATAGATCAACATCCATGTGGGTGAAGCGAGTCACCAAATTGGCGACCGTTCATGAAAAATAGTTTCATGCATGAAAAAATAATGAGATGTCAACAAAAACTGAAACAATGCTAGTACAAGCTAGTGTGTATCAAAACAACAACAAACACTCTCTTAAATCAAGTAGACAACATTCATATGAAGCGAAACAAAAAAGGTGACAGCTATGCAACACTAGGGATGGAAAGCGTGCTTACCATAAATAGTTGAGCGGAATGTGCCGACAACTCCTAGATGTGGTGTGGGATGTCAAAGCTACAAGGTTGATGTGAGGAATGAGCTCTGAAATGTTTGGTTGATGAGTTTTGATAACATAAACGTGTTGACGTGCATGCCACAAATCTAGGGGAAGCAACACTTGGTGGGAGGTTTTGAAAATGATCATTGCATGCAACCTCCAACTGTTAAATATAGATCCCTAAAACAAGGGATGCCTTTGCATGCTACCTTGGGAGAAGTAGCCCATGCCTGCAAGTTAGTTTTTCTCGGTCCCAGAGGGAACTCGTCAACTCAGCTGCACATGCAAGAGACTACTCGACTGCTGGAAGGAAATGCGCATTTATGGCTGGGAGCTGGGCTGGCTGCCCCAAAGATTTGTGCAATTTGTAGGTAGAGCAGCAGACTGCTGCCCAAATTTGCACAAATTCTAGGCTGAGCAACCCTATTGGGGAAGATTGTGTAGTTTTCACTAGGAATGCTCACTGGCAGAATTTAGCACTTCTAGAGCCCAACAGGTGGTTTCCCTTTAGAATTGTACAATTTATTGGAGGATCTGCTTAGCCTACAGCTGAACCAAGTCCGGGTGAATAGCCTGTGAGGGGAATGCATCGGGTTGTGATCAACAGGCTACCTTTGTGCAAGGAAAACAATGAAGCTTGTGAACTTGACGAAGTAGGACAAGTTGTTGTGAAAAGTTGGTAGGGAAGCTCCAAAATGAAGCTAAGGCAAATTTTCGGTAGTGGTTGTAGCTGCTACAACATACTGCTACTACTAGTAGTGTTACAATGTGTTGTACAGGCTTCATTTCCTTCTGTCAAGCAAGGAAGGTGACCCTGGTACAAAAGCCACAAGTGTGACCAATCTGTAGGAATATATCCATTCAACTTGCTAGACTAGTCTTTGCTGAGCAGTAAGCTATGTGCTTCTAGTATGTCCACAACGACAATGTTGATGCACTAATGAACTCGGTTGTCATGAGATAATCGGATGATCACATCCCAAATTTCACCAATGGCTGGTACGTGTGTCTGATCAAGTTGGATGATTTACACAGATGTCTTGCTCCATTGCGCATTGATATTGTTGGCAATGGAGAGTGGCATGACATTGGCTAATGCACCAGAGTCAACCAAACAATTATGGATATTGCAGTTAAAGATTTGAAATGAAAGCAAGAATGTCGTGAAAACAGAGTTTTCTTCTTTCATCCAAAGTGTGTTGAGCACAATTGTTAGTGAACCAAGATATGTGCTTGCTCTCTTTCTAGTAGAGGTTACACTGTCTACAGATGTTTTCCACAGTATGCACAATAGAATATCCTACTAACTTTTAATCTTATCTAACTCAAGTAAAGAGATGTTTGCGCGTGTTTTCTTCATATATTCCACAATGTTGTAGTCAATATTGGGTAGACTCACCAAGATGTCTGGGGTGAGACTCGTGTTTGTACTGTCTGGCAGAGTGTTTTGTAGTTTACTGCTCATGGACATACTCTTGTTTGTTGCTATCTTCCTAGTCTTGCTTTGTGTTTTTTGCTTTTGGAATGTTGGTGGATCAACCCTCCTCAATAGTTCAAGCTTTCCTCGCATCTCCCCAAATGTAGGGGGAGGCGCTTGACTTCTGAGATTCTATTGACCATTTAACTTTTGGGGATGCTTCTCAGTGTTTGTTTTCTGAATTTCTTGTGAGCATTGATACATATTCATCAATTGCCAAGTGCTTGGTGCCTCATGAGGTGCAATATCATCATCGCTGTCTATGTTCCTCGGTTGGCACTACGCACTTCTTACTACGTTTAGTGTGTGGTTGCATACTGAGTGTCAAACTCGTTTCCATTTTGAACAAGGCCCTTTTGGGTGATCATCTTCATGGAACAAGCAAAAATCATTGTTCGTGCATAATTCTGAGTGGAACACTAAGTTGGAGCTCTGTGCAGTTTCAACTAGGAAGTGATTGCTACCTGATGACATGCTTCCTTTCTATTTTTTGGGAGGCTGGCTTCTTGCAGATGTGTCGATAATTCATTGTTTCAACTTAGACACCTCTGTTTTCAAGTTCTTGACAAGAGGAATAAGGGTTTCAATGTCACTTTCTTCCTTGTCTTTACCCTTTCTCGCCATAGCCTAGGGTTTCCTACTCGCATCTCTAGAGTCCTTTGTTGGTTCATCATCCTTGATGACTTCAATCACGTGCAGGTCTTTCTCCACAATGATTGCCTCATTACAATTCTCTAATAACGTTAGCTTAATAGCTTACTTGATGAACTACGCAATATTGGTTGGTAGTGAAAACATATAGTAGTCGAGAGTGATGGAGTCATGAGGTTTCATGCCTATTGAAAACTTGTTCAATACGTGCAAAAACCTCTTATTGAAATCTTTTACCTTTTCTTTCAACTCCATCCTCATAATACCAAACTCTTTGAGCAACATGGTTGTGCTCTTATCATCAGAAATTTTGTCCAAAAAATATGTTTGAAGATACCCTAGTTTTGGATGGAGGTGACAACAAGGTTGTGATAACATACCATTGTGCATCCATCCAAGGTACACAAAAACAATCTGCATGCAATGTCGTCATACGATACCTCAAGTGTTTGCAACTATAGGTAGAAGTTGTCCAAGTGATCTTCACCCTTCACTGCTCTGATAGGTTCATACTTTGTGAATATTCTCTCTGAACGCTTTAGAATACTATGCAAAGCACCCAGGAAAGCCAATGGTCCCTAAGTCATCCATTCGAATTTTTGGTTTGCCATTTCTTCTTCTTATTTGTCCTCCTCCTCTTCTTTAGAATCTGACGGTTCCAACTTTGAGTCTGTCGATTCATCTCTACCTGTGCCTCCTCCGTTTCCTTCCCCTCTTCCTCTGGTAATGGAGTCTAACCCCAATATCACGAGGGTGTATCATTCTCCCTGTCAGAATACTATAGGTTCCTCCCTATTCTCAATAGCTTCTGCTAGACCTTCAAGTGTGGCAAGAACTTCTTCTTCCACAGATGATAAAAGAACTCATTTGTGAGTGGTCTCTGGCTTCTTTGATGTGTATGGAAGTTCTTGTATTCTTGGTATCAATCTGACTGCTTTGGAGAAATAATGGGTGATGGGATGGACAGAGCAGAGGTGCTGATACAAAATTTCGTGTTCATGTTTGGGAGGTGAGGAGTAATCAACTCCAGAGTTGTGCGTAGGTGAGAGGTAGTGTCATTTACTGCCTTGACTAGATGATTGATGAGTGGGGGTGACAGGAAATTCATCCATAAACAACTGTCACCCCTACTTCTAGTGCTAGAAATGTTGACGGTGCTAGACTCGCCAACATTTAGGGGATCTACTGCATATGAAGTCCCAACTAAACCTCACACCATTTAGTGTAGAAGTCTCATCTAGTATGATGGTTGAGTTGCCATTGTCTTAAACTTTTTCCTTAGCTCTTTCTTGTCAACACATGACAGTGGTTTTCTTTGTCTTTGAAAAAGGAGGTTCACGTGCCTAGTGAGTGCTTAGTGTTACTTGTGTCAAGGTTATTTCAATACAGAGGGAGAGGGTGAGAGTCAGACTCGAGTCAAAAGGGAATAGTCCCAACTCTATTAGATACACACAACATAATAGGACATGCACAACTTGTCGTGAAGTAGTCCACATGGATGCGGAAGTCACAAACACATAGTGAACGAATAGCATGTACAACATCGAGTGGAATAGTCCACATGAGTGTGACATTCGTTATAAAAAGTTTTATGAGAATGATTTTGTCGAGTGTCTAGTAGAATAGTCCACACGGGCGAGAGAAAATCAATCCTCATCCACTTTAGAATTGACATCTGAGGCAAACAATGATTCTTCAGTTTCATGTTCTCATTATGATGATGATATTGGTGCATTTGAAAGACAAACTACAGGTATTGGTTTGAAGATCATAAAGAAGATGGTATATGAAGAAAAGGGCCTAGGAGTTAATGGTCAAGGCATTTGGAATCCCATCCAAGTGCTGGAATTACCTAGATATGCAAGATTAGACTATGTTAGAAAGGAAGATGGTTCATTTTTTAATATTATCGATGACATACACTCCAAGCCCACAGAGACAGGAGAGTATTCAAAAGATAAGTATGAGGAAATGCAATATGTTGGGAGAACATCACAACCTTATAGTGATAGTGATCATTCCGAAGGAAGAGATAAGGCAAAATATCCTTTCTAGACTTGCACTAAAGACAAACATTTAAGAAATAAAGTCAAGAAATTCTAGAGGAAGAAAAACTAGTGCAACCATTGCAACAACGGTGGACATCAGAGACCCACATGTTGAAAGCTCCATTGAGAGCTATGCCCAAAGAAGGAAAAGGAATGTATGAAATTACCTGTGAAGGAACTGACTAATGAAGTAGTTCAATAAGAAAGTAAGCTACAAGAAGAAAACCCATTAGTCTAGTTAGGTATGAGATGGGTAGCGTTTTTAAGTAGTTGAATATGCAGACCATTGTAAATCAAATGATTTTTTTTAAAGACCTTGTAGATGGGAAAAAACTTGTAAAAGTGATGAAGTATATCACATCACTTATGAATGAAACATATTGATATTTTTTCCTTTAGTTGGATAGAAACGGTTATGGGTTTTGTTGTAAAACTTGAACATGAGCATTCTATAAACTCTTGGAAAGTATGGTCTTACTTGGAATCTTGCAAGGTGCACATGTCTGATAGCTACATGTTTGCATATGGATATAGGTGTCAGTTTCATAATTCTAAGTTTCGAAGTGAAAAGGTGAAGGAAACGGGAAGGTTTCATGTATGAGGTATCCACTATGTAGATTGAGATTGTAGATTATGTTTATACTTTTGGAGGACTAAAATTCCTCCAATGGGGCGAAATGATCCAGGTGGCTCCAAAAAAATTTAAAAATAGAAGTCATTAGATCATAGAAAAATGAGGACTAGTTCAAATATATCATTGCAAGCTTTCCGAAAGCACAAACAACGCCTCAATCCATGTTTGTATGCAAAAGTTATGCATAGTAAAAGTTTTAGTCAATTTCGGAAAAAAATCAAACTTAAAGTCAACATTCTGCCATGCGGTAGGCCAGATAGATGACATGTGGTAGAAAATTTGATAAGATTGGTCGGAACCATAGAGCTGATGTGGAAGCCCATTTAGCAAACCAAGTGGACCCACAAGAAGGTGACACGACAGCACCATAACTTGACACATGAAAAGTAGGTGGCAAAGGTGGCATACGATGTGAACTAATGAGAGCCTACCACACGACCCAATTACATTGTGCCACATGGAACCTCAAATTAGGCCAAAGTGACCTTGGGATGGTGCAACCTTATTTTTTTTCTTATTTTGAGGGTTTGTGGAGTTTTTATATCATTTTAAAACTATATTAAACCAAATTTGGGCTTTAAAACTATATTGAAGCTAACTTGTGAGTCCATGGGTATTGAACTCAAAGCCTACCCAACAACAAGTAACTTAATATGACTATGCCAACCATTATTCCAACCACACACTTTGTCTTATACACCCTCACACTTCGTTATCAAATGGCATTTGAATGGTTCAAAGGGAACCATGGAGAAAAAATGAGAGAGGAGGGCACATGTAGGCCATGTAGACACGAATCTCAAGAATATTTTAGGAATATTCTTAGAGCATATGTTAGGGAATATTCTTATGGATATTCTAATAGAATATTATAAGTATATTCCCATTATTGTGGAATCTTTAAGATTATCTAGGGAGTCCCCAGTTTACATTGGTAGAATATATCCAAGTTTATAATCATTTTAACTAGAATTTCACAATGATCACAATGGTGTAGTTAGTTTTTGCATCTCGGCAACAAAATTCATGGGTCATGGAAAAAAACCACCTTCATCATTGATTGTTGGATGCTAAGTTTGAGATAGAAATACACCTATGAAAGTAGTTCATGTTTACAGTAAAAATTCTTAGGAGGACAAGACAGATCTACTAGTGTTGTAATTGTTGCAATTTGAGTAGCCAAAATTCAAGTCACTTCCAAGATTGGAGGTATAATGATGTATTTTTTCATGTGCTTGCCTTTATTTTTTATGAGAAGAATGAAGTGGTTTCCCCACTATTGAATTAGGGCCCATATACGTAGTCTAGACTGGATGAACTATGTTATCAAAATTTTGTGTACATTGTCCTATTGGTCTCCTTTATGTTGCTTCTTCTTTAAGTGTTTGTATACGTGGTTTTTACGTGCTCTTTCATGAAATTATGCTAACATCAAGTGAAGAAAATATCTTGGATAATTTTTGTAAATCTGAGATTTTGGATCACCATATTCAATATTTAAAAGCCTTGGTTAACCCATGCTAGACATATCCAACCATTGTCAATATGGTCAAATATGGTCAACCTAGCTCACCATGGTAAAATATGGTCAAACATAGCCTTCCATTATCTTATATACAACCATAAACTATCATAGAAAACTATTATCAGTCATGGTTAAATTAGTCAAACTATGTTCACCCATAGTGAACTTGGTCAAGCGACATGACAAATTTCTCAATGTGACAAATATTTTTGGATTATGAGAGAAATTTATTGAACATCGCAATGACGTCACAATGTGAAAAAAAAATCCACAATGTTATATTACATTACAATTTATCTAATGTCACAATGAGACATTACAAAATTAGTTAACTACATCTACTAATATGGTTGACTATGTTCTACAATGTTTGACTATGCTTGACACTCAACACTCTTTAACTTCAGCCAAACAAAATCACCTATTAATATTATTGATTAATATTAATAGTCAAACATAGTAAATCACATTAGTCAAACATAGACAAGAATAGTGAACCTTTATAGTCCATGTTTAAATAATTGACCATGGTCAAAATGGTCAACCCTATATTTACCATATTTAACAAAACACCAAAGCCACTCATAGTTCTCCTATGTTAATGGGGTGAAAATGTGAATCTCGGTATCACTTTTCCTTATTTTTCGATGTTTTTGTTTTTTAGGTCTCCGTCAACATTTTCATAGTTAGCAATCATTTTTCTCTAAAGTTGTTTTACATAGAAAACTATAGTATTACACGCAGTACTTTCATAACTTTTTCTAGTACTATTGGTATGTTTACACTTACTAACCATAAGACCCTAATTCCAAAAAGTATTTCCCATTTTCACATTTTCACCCAATGTAACAAATTAGGGTTTATAATATTGAGTTTTATATTTTAGGGTTTAATATATTAAAATTAGAGTTTTAGGTTTTATAATATATTTTGGGTTTTATAATATTTTGTTTAATATTAGGGTCTAATATAGAGATGTTGGAAAGGTAGAGAAATGTGTCAAGCATCGCATTGCGACAAACATTGCCTCAATGAGAAAATCAATCTCATAATGATTATCGCAATGTTATGATACATTGCAATTTATTCAACATTGCAATGTGACATTACAAAATTGGGGTTTAATATTAGGGTTTCTAATATTGGGGTTTATAGTATTGCATTTAATATTGTGTTTGTAATATTAGGTTTTAGCACTGGGATTATAATATTGGGTTTATAATACAACATTTATTATGAGGGTTTGAAATGTTGGGTTTTTAATATTGGGGTTTATAATATTGTCTTTAGTATTAGTGTTTAATATTGGGTTTTATAATTTAGGTTTATAGTATTAATGCAAGAGTTTATAATATTATTCTTAGCATTTCTAATATTAATCCTACGATTTATAATATTTATTGTAGGGTTTATATTATTAATACAAGGGATTACAATATTAATATTAGGGTTTATAATTTTAAGCTTTATAGTACTTTATTTAATATTAGGGTTTTATATTGTGACATCAGAATGATACACACATCTATCCAACATTGTAGCGTGACAAGCAAAAGGTCAATCATCATCATAATGATATACTACACTGCAATTTATTCATTGTTGCATTACGACATTGAATATATTAGGGTTTAATATTTTGGTTTATAATATTGGATTTAGGGTTTTTAAACTTAGGGTTTATAATTGTAGGGTTTATAATATTAATCATATGGTTTTTAATCTTTCGGTTTTATAATATTAATCCCTTGGGTTTATAATATTAGCCCCTAATATGTATAATAATATATTAAAGTTTATAGATGGATAGATAAAGGAGTATATTGGGTTGAGCAGGAGGCGATCAAGGCTCTAGGGTTCAATAAAGGGAGTGACAGAGGGTAACAGGTACCCATGGAAGCACAGGGAGGTGGGAGCTCCTCTCCCTCCTACAGTAACATGGTTGCAAGCAGGAGAAGAGTAGGGAATAAGAACAAGCCTCCACAACCATTGGAGGTCAAGACAAAAAACATAGAAACTCAGAAGGCGGAAGGTAGCAATATCCATGCAAAACAAGGGACCCATGAAGAGAACCGATAGGTGAAGAAAGTGGAAGAGAGAGGTCAGGAGACAGGGAATAGATCCAAGCTAGGGCTCTGTAAACCCAAGACCACAATCAAACTGTGGGTTATTTTAAATGATCTAGCTCTGCAAGAGCACAGGGATCACATGGAAAACTATGCCATTATATGCAAATTTATGGGTATCTAGCTATCAAAGAAGGCATTGTACACTTGGATAAAATACAACTGGAAACAAAAGGGGGAGTTAAATATAAATCTTGGATCCAGGGGTTTTTTTTACAGTGGTATTCATGAACATGGAGGACAGAGACATGGTTTTTGAAGGACGAACATACTTCTTTGTAGCTACTGGACTTTATATGTGGCCATGGACAATGAACTTTGTGCCAGAACAAGAAACCTTCACTTCGGTACTGGTATGGATTAGACTCTACTCCTTACCTTTAGATTACTGGATGTCAAAATATTTAAAAGCTATAGGCAATAAATTAGGCCATTTCTTAAAGATTTATGAGGCTACTCTACGATGAAAATATACCTCCTATGCTTGTATCTGTGTGGAGGTGGACCTTTTAGGAGCCCTTCCAGATGAGGTCATTCTAGAAGTCTATGGTGAGGAATGGGTTCAAACAGTTGACTATGAACATATCCCGTTTTGATGTCACAAATCTCATGAACATGGGCACCTATCTAGAGACTGTCTCTTAATAGAAGGGAAGAAGATCTAAACACCAGTAAAGGGAAATATCAGACAGGTTTCACCAAAGTCAGAGGAAAAGGAAAAGGAGGGGGAATGTAGACACATATGAACCCTACTGAGAAGTACAACAAAATAAGAAGGCACAATAGTTTTGAAATGTTAGGAGAAGAAGATGCAGATGGAGGTGATCAAAAGATGATAGAAAATCAGATAGCAAGGGGGAAAGGAAAAGAGACCAGCATGGAGTTCACTTAGGAACAAAATTAACACATAACGGACCCTTTGTGTAACATGGAAATAGAAAAATACCCTGATACAACCCAAAGTGAAAGTGGCACAGAGGACCAAGACTTACAGGAGATCTTGGAATGGGAGAACCTAGAGCTAGAAAAGTTTCTTGAACGAGGAGGGAACCTGGGAATAAAATCTATACCTCAGGAGGACGTTGACAAGATACAACAACTATTCCTTAACAAGTCACATCAAATAGCTACAAGAGTCAAAATAGGACATGATAACCAGGAAAATAAAGGGACTTCCAAAATAGGACCAATAATAGGAAAATTAACAAAAAACCCAGGAAAGAGGAGGGGAAGGAAAAGACAGAAAGAACTAAAGATGGAGTAAGGCAAGCTCATGATTGACTCTAGAAGGATGAAAGACCTTTCTAGTTACTCCTTTACAAACCCGTCTCAATGAAAATCACAGCCTAGAACATTAGAGGACTTGGGAGCAGAAGAAAACAGAGGAATCTAAGTAACAGGATCAAAGAGGAAAAACCTGATATAGTATTCTTACAAGAAACAAAATTTTCAGTGGAGAAGATCAGAGAAAAATATAGCAAATGGTTAAATAGATATGAATACCTTGAAGTTAAAGCAAATAAATCTACTGGTGGCATTCTCACCCTATGGGATCCACAAAAATTTGGTGTGATTGATGCGGAGGCTTCCAAACATCACCTCTCTCTGATTTTCCAACTGATGGGTGATAGGAAATGTTACATGATCACCAATGTCTATGGTCCTCAACCAATGGAGGACAAACTTCAAATCCTCACCACTCTGGAGGATATGAAGAAAAGATACCCAACTCTACCTGGATTCTAGGAGGTGATTTTAACATGACAAAATCACTCATGGAGAAGAAAGGAGGTACTAGAACTCTTAGTAGGGATTATTTTGCCTTCCAAAACTTCATCACCAATATGAAATTGGTTGAAATGGAAACCAACAATTGAATATTCACTTGGAATAACAAAAGGGGCGGTCCTACCCAAGTAGCCTCAAAATTAGATAGATTCATTATCTCAAAGGAACTTCTTCTCATGGGAAGTAGCCTGAATGTGCTCATCCTACCTTTTGGAGGTTTTGACCACTAACCTATTCAATTGGAAGCTTCTCTATTTGGTAAGCTGAAGAAATCCCCCTTTAGGTTTGAGAATTCTTGGCTCACACACTCAAAATTCCTCACAAACATCAAAAAATGGTGGAAGGAAGAGCTACATATTTATGGTACAAAGATGTTCCTTCTTCAGAGTAGGCTCAAGCATATTAAAGGTAGACTCAAAGAGTTGAATAGAAATGAAATTGGAAATATCTTCAAAGCCAAAGGAGATGTTGAAAAGAAACTAAAGCAAATAAACCAAATTCTTATCATAGAAGGCTATATAGATGAAAGGAAAGAGATGACAGAGTCATTTCAGCATCATTGGGAAAACAGAATCCTACAAGAGGAAATATTCTGGAGATAGAAATCCAGAGTACAATGGATTAAGGAAGGGGAGAGAAACACCAAATTCTTCCACAGATCCACCATAGCTCATAGAAACAAAAATAGAATTATGAAACTCAAATATCATCATGGAATAGAAAGAAACACTCATGAAGAGATGGAAGAGGTTCTAGTCCAATATTTTCAGAGAATTGCAGAAGAAATCTCGGAAGATAGATATCAGTTTACAAAAAAATTTACTCAATACATTCCTAAATTGGTTTCTAAAGATGACAATTACAATCTCAACAAACCAGTAACGGAGGAAGAAATTGAGGAAGTAATTACAGAGATGCACAATGGGAAATCATAGGCCCGTATGGCTTCAATGTGGACTTTTTCAAAGCATGTTGGAAGATAGTAAAACAAGATATTTTGGAGGTTGTGGAAGACACTCGGAAATTTAATATGGTCTTAAAGGCACTCAATGAATCTTTCATAGCCTTAATCCCCAAACCGACAAAGGCCACCTCTCTAGACAGATTTAGACCTATAGCATTATGCAATGCGGTGTAAAAAATTATATCTAAAGTAACTGCCAATCATCTCAAACCACTCCTCGCTATCCTAGTGTTAGAGGAGCAAATAGGCTATGTGGAAGGAACACAAATCCTAAATAACATTATTCAAGCACAGGAAGTGGTTCATTCACTCAATACCAATAAACAAGCATGGATGATAATTCAGCTAGACATAGCAAAGGCCTATGACAAACTCAGCTTGTCATACATAAGAGCAGTACTAAAACCTTGTGGCTTTGATCACAATTGGATTAAGTGGGTCATGGCGCTAGTTACCACAGCCAGCTATTCAATTCTTCTCAATGGCTCTCCCTCTAAAACCTTCAAGCCTACGAGAGGACTTAGGGAAGGGGATCCTCTCTCTCCTTTCATTTTCATTCTAATGATGGAAGGGTTAGGGAGAGAAATCAGAGCTGATAAGGAGGAAGGGAGAATTTAGGGTCTGAGACTCACTCAAGGTGAGGACATGGTGACACATCAACAATTTGTAGATGACACTATGCTTCAAGGCACATCCACATTCAAGGAGGATAGAGCATTTAAGCAGATTCTGAGTGAGTTTTCCTTGGCAGTAGGCACAGAGGTAAGTCTCACTAAATCAAATATTTTCTTTTTCAATACTGATATTTTGATTCAGAGAAATCATTCCATAATTTTGGGCTTTCAAAAAGAGTCATTTCCCGTGAAGTACCTGGGAGTTCCCTTCACTAACAATCCGTTACACAAGGAAATCTAGGAGCCTGTTCTAAATAAACTAAAAGATAAGATTAGAAAATGGTCAAATAGAGCCCTTTATCTAGCTGGGAGACTAATTCTAACTAACGCTATCCTCCAAAGTATCCCTATCTATATGCTTTCAACTATTCTGACACCATCTAATGTTATTACTAATATAAGAAACATTAAAAGAGACCTTCTCTAGGGTAAAGGTGAAGAAAAGAAGAAATGGGCCCTAGTGGCATGGGAAACGGTATGCAAACCAAAATCCCATGGTGGCTTGGGTCTGCATGACCCAAGAACTCTTAACAAGGTTCTAGGAGCCAAAATCTGGTGGAGATGGCTAAAGGAAATTCAAGCCCCCTTGTCAAAACTGTGGAAGCAAAAGTATGCAAGAGATTGGTAGGAGAAGAACCTCATAACAATGATAGGACAAGTAAAAGGTTCTTCAATTTGGAATAGAACATGGGAGAATAGGGCCCTAGTCTAAAATCATAGTTTCTGGGAGATCAGAAATGGAAATCTGGCTTGGTTCTAGGAAGATAATTGGCAGCAGGAGGAAAATCTCTACAGTGAATATTTAGCAGACATTCACATAGATACCATCGACAAAGGTTTAAGGAGGGTAAGGGACTATTGAGATCACTCAAGGAACAATGAGAAATGGAGAATATGGAAACTTCTAGAGTATAGAGATACGGGTAGGATTCATACTCAAGCTTTAGCCCTTAACGGTCTTTTGGAAAAGAGGCAAATCTTTACCTCAACCTTGGAAGATCAATTAAGATGGGGAAAGAATAAGACAGTTCTCTTCACCCTTAATGAGGCCAAAAGGATAGACACAGGACTTGACTATCCAAACACTAATAAAAAGTGGAAAGAACTCTAGGATAATCCTCATTGGAAGAAAGTCAAACTATTCAAGTGGTTGGTTCTATAAGGCAAGATTCTAACATGGGATAACATAAGAAAAAGAGGCTTTGTTCACCACTAAAGATGTCACCTATGTGGACAACAAGAAGAAACCACTAATCATCTCCGAAATAGATGCCCATTCACCACAATACTTTGCATTGGGTTGGCGATGTCTTTGAGCAGACAGACAGAAATGTAAATGACATCATTGCTACATTGATAAACTAGAGGAAAAACTTTTCGAAGGATGAGATAATAGCCTCCGCATGGGCACTGACCCTAGGGTTCTTAATCTGGAATTTTTGGAAGGAGCGCAATAACAGGATTTTCAAGGATAAGGCAAACCTAGTGAGAAGCATTCTAAAGCTAATCCTTAAACAACTCAAAGAGTCTATGTGCATCCTAGGAGGTGTTGATACTGGAAAACTCATAGGAAAATGAAAGGCTAGAATCCTTGAAAAGTTAGAGCTCAATGTCCATCTCCCTCAATGTCTATACAGATCAACAAGAATATCTCTACTGAAAAAGCTTCTTGGCAAATCCCTTCTCATGGTTTTTAAAAATTTAACATTGATGGGGCCTCTAACGAGAATCGGGGTGAAGCAGCTTATGGAGGGGTCTTAAGGGATGAGGAAGGCAACATTCTGGTCATCTTCCATAGTTATCTAGGAAAATCCATCAACAATATGGTTGAACTCATGATGATGGAAGTATGCTTGGAAATTCTGCTCAAGTACAACATTCACAATGTCATCATTGAGGTTGACTCGAAACTAGTCATTAATTTAGTGAAGAGGGTTAATGATGGTGTTGCACCTAAGAAAATATCAAGCTACTGGTGGCTTCTACAAGTCCACCAAATAATCTAATCACACCTAAGAGTGTTATGTACTCTTAGGTTGGTGCATGTCTGCGGGGAAGCCAACAAAGTTACAGACTGGCTTGCCAATGAGGGGGTTCGAAACAATCATATTGACTTGTGTTACTGGTGGGAGGAGGTAATAGATGACAGGATGAAGAAGGAATATTCATCCCAAGCCCTCATTGACAGACAACAGTTTCAGGAAAATTCAAGAGATGGTATTTTATATCATGTAAACGAAGAATAAGCTCACATCGGATAGTTTAACAAAGGATATGCACTATCGGTTCTCTAAGAGTACTTATAGGGAGAAAAGGGAAAAAAATAATGACAGTAGTTATCTACTCTTAGGAGAAGGGATTCCTTATGAGACGAGCGCCACAGAGCATGAACTTCACTCTTATGACATTCCTTGTAGGACTCCTCCCTTCCAGTCAGGTCTTCCTCGTTCAATGCAGTAGAAGTCAATGGAAGAAATTACCGGTGTCAATAACTGCTTGGAAAACACCACCTACTCAAGGCACTCTTTATGGTTTTCTCAGGTGACAAGTGATGCCATTCAGCCTAGGATGCATGGAGGGGGGAAAATAATGTTTACTGCCTTCTTTTTTGGGTATTCCGTGAGTGGATGTGCAGTCTGATTTGTTTCATGGCCTTCATATCCAGAGGAGGCAGATCTACGGCCACCTTTTGGTGTGCATGTTGGTGGGCCCGAAAGGACAAAACCACTAGTGGTTTACCACCTTCATCGAGTGCTTTTTATTCCAAAGTTAGTTTTCTCCAAAAGCCAGTGATTCCACTCAAGTTGCTACACGTGGCAGAGGACTGGAAATGTAAAACACCTTCATCGTGTGTTATTCTGCGGGCTTTTAAGCCATGCGATTTGACCACCAACCATTCGATCTAAAGTTTTAGATCAACGATTAGTTTTGATCATGCATCTTGAGTTTTTCCATCGGCTTGGACTCCATGTGGGTTGACTTTTGACCACAGGATCGTTAGGTGTCAGTTTTTTGGTGAGTTTTGGGTTGTCCGCTTTTGGTTCCTGGCCAGTCCTGACTTTGTTTTGGTTTGTTTTTTGGAGATTTTTTCAATTCTTGGAGTATCTCCACTCTCCCTTTGTGGAAGTCTAAGCCTCTGTGTTTACACTTTCTCTTGGTGGGAGTTCATTGTATCTTGTGTAAAATTTGTATCTTTTTCCTAAGTTAATAGAAGGACCATCTCCTGCTTTAGCGATATATATACATATACATATACATATACATATACATATACATATACATATATATACATATACTATATTAATATATATATATATTATATATAATATATATATAATATATATATATATATATATATATTATATATATTAAAGTTTATAATCTTAAGGCTTATAATATTAATCTTATGGATTACAATATTAATCTTAGAGCTTATAATTTTGGTTATATAATATCGGGGTTTATAATATTTGGTTTGTTGGGGTTTAATATTGTGATGTTGGAATGCTACGGAAATCTATGCAATTTCGTAGTGTGTGAAGAATCCTCGCAATGTGATAAGCTATGTGAAAATCATTCACACAATGGTACATTACAATGCATCTATTTTTCAATGTCACAATGCAACATTGAATAAATTAGGGTTTAATATTTTAGTTTATAATATTGGGTTTAGAGTTTAGAATCTTACAGTTTATAATCATAGGGTTTATAATATTAATCCTAGGGTTTTTAACCCCTTTGGTTTATAATATTGATCTTAGGGATTATAATATAAATCCTAAGGCTTTATATTATTCCCTTAGGATTATTACCCCTTTGGTTTATAATGTTAACCCCTAATATGTATAATAATATATTAAGGTTTATAGTCTTAGGGTTTATAATATTAATATTAGGTTTGCTAGATTAATATTAGGGTTTCTAATAATAATCCTATGGTCTAATATTAATCCTAGGGTTTATAATTTTAATCATATTCTTTAATATTAACACTTTGGGTTTATAATATTAATAATATTTTGGGTTTATACTATTAAAAATACATTGGGTTTATTAATCACTCAAGTTTATATATTAATAATCTTTTGGGTTTATAATATTAATAATTCATTGGGTTATTAATCCCTCAAGTTTATAATATTAATATTTTTTTTATTAATCCCTTGGGTTTATAATATTAATCCTTAGGTTTATAAAATTAATAATATTTTGGGTTTATTTACCCTTGGTTTTATGATATTAATACCATGGGTTTATTAATACCTTGAGCTTATAATATCAATCCATTATGTTTATTAAGAATCTGTTGGGTTTATAATATTAATAATCCATTGGGTTTGTAATATTAATGCCTTAGGTTTATAATTGCAATTTATTCAATGTCACAATGCGACATTACAAAATTGGGGTTTAATATGAAGCTTTATAATATTGGGTTTCTAATATTGGGGTTTATAATATTGTGTTTAGTATAAAGGTTTGAAATGTTGGGTTTTTAATACTAGGGTTTATAATATTAATCTTAGAATTTATAATATTAATCATATGGTTTACATATTTATCACAGGGTTTATAATATTTATCCTAGGGATTGCAATATTAATATGATGGTTTATAATGATGGGTTTTATAAATTTAGGGTTTATAATATTGTGTTCAATATTAGGTTTTATTATTGTGACATTGGAACGGTACACAAATCTATCCAATATCACAATGTTTCAAGCCTCATCACAATGCGAGAAGCAATATGACAATCATTGTTACAATGATACTTTACATTCTAATTTATTCAATGTATTAGGGTTTATAAGATTTATAAGCCCTCGGTTTTATAATTTTAATCCCACTACAAGAAAAAGACCTTCTAGTGGAGGTTTTTGTGCAAGTCCCTATAAAAATAGGCAAAAAAATCCATTTGTGGTGGAGGTCATTAGAAGAGGTGGGTACACAGATGATTTAGCAGATGTTTTTTGGAGGGTGCATCTACAATATACAAATGCATCGGTGTTTTATCATCCATAAAAACACCGGTTCCACATAGAAAATGGTGCATTGTGGAAAATTTATTTTTATAAAATAAAAATACACACTGCACTAAATAACACAATGCATCGGTGCTTGAAAAATTGATAGCACTAGAAAAAGGCATGGGGAATTCAATAGGGGAGAAATACCATACCACGTAGGTTCATATTGGGGGATTTATATTTAGGAAAAAATGGCATAATATATTGGGGGATATATAGGGGGTAAAGGGTTTTTATATTGGAAGTTATAAAAAATGGAGCTCAAAATTAATGATAAAATATAAAGGGGTGTAAAATATGTTAATGAAAAATAAGATACCTACAATATCTAGTGGAAGTAGGGTTTTTTTAAATTGGGAAAGTGTATTGGGTCTGTATTGGTTTGGGGTTATATAATGTGATCTTTTAGGGGTATTTTCCAATATGTAGTCAAATTAAGGGTATTTTTTAATATGTTATGAATAAACGTAATAGGTCATAGGTTCATTAAGTGAATCCCCTGTGGAAAAGGGTTGATTTTTAAAAGTTTCGGTGCT
Organism: Pinus taeda; assembly: GCA_000404065.3. NCBI lineage: Eukaryota > Viridiplantae > Streptophyta > Pinopsida > Pinales > Pinaceae > Pinus > Pinus taeda. Next base: position 166,342 of record APFE031384745.1, on the reverse strand, counting down.
ATATACACCTACAACACTAGTGCCCTTCCTATAGTAAAACACCCCGGTGCATACCAAGAAGAGAACTCCTATAGTTTTTAAATTTCAAAAAAATGTTGTGTTATTTTCCAATGATCCATGCGTGTTGCAAATGTATTAAAATGCCTAGTGGTGTCTTCTAAAGAGCACCACTAGGCCGTTTTTAATTTTTAAAAGAAGAGTGGTGTTATAGTCAAAAAAGCACCGGTGGGGTACTGGTATTAGAATTCCATGGTGCCTCATAACAAAAGCACCGTTATAGATTTTCTAATTAAAAAAAAAAAGTGGTGCTCTGGGATATTGTCAACATTAGTGCAGTTATAGTAATGCATGAGAGGAGGGTTAAATAAAAAAATTCTCACGATCATAAATTTCATTTTTACAATCTACAATGTTGAATGTCTATGAAGAACTAGTGTCACTCTTTCCTAATGCAACTTCCCTGACGTCAGTGCTTCTCTTTCTCACCATCCTTCCATAACATGCTCAATGCCTTACTTTCCATTTTTTTCAAATGGTGGTGAAATTTGTTTTTCTCAATTACGTGTCAAAATTGCCTTCCCAAGGAGAAAATGTCCAGGTAATGTCTATGTCCCTGAAATCAGTGCTTCTCTTTCTCACCATCCTTCCATAACATGCTCAATGCCTTACTTTCCATTTTTTTCAAATGGTGGTGAAAATTGTTTTTCTCAATTACGTGTCAAAAATGCCTTCCCAAGGAGACAATGTCTAGGTAATGTCTATGTTTCTTTCTAATTTAAATTTTTAGTGGATTAGAATTGTAAATTAACTTAAAAAAAACATTGTTTTTGAAAAAAAACTATCTTGTGTAGTGTGCTCGATATGTTCGTCTGGCACCGATAGTGGTGCACCCTGTAAATTTACAAGGTGTACTGCAGTTCGGTGCATGAACATAATGCACTGATATTGTTGTGGTGCATTTCATAAATTAAAACGCACCATAAAAACTATAAATTATATGTCAGCGTGTACAATTTTTAGGTCATGCCTGATGAATTATATTTACAAAACACATTGCAAAAATAGTATTTAAAAATATAGGTTTAGCTTGGTGCATTTGATAACCTAAGCATTTCGTACCAGTGCAAAAAAGTTATATGTGGACAATGATGCATAAGTGTGATGCACCATGATGAGAATTTAAATATGTGAACCAATAGTGGTGCGTCATACATATGTGTGCATTGATTTCAGTGTGGTTGTGTTTGATAGCACACTAGAGTCAATGCATTACTACTTTTTGGGCGCACCGGTGATGTTTTTTTAATTGAAACTTATGTTTCCATATTTATAAATACATTTTTTTATTTAATAAAAAAAATGTACTTTATGTATGAGGCTAATGCATTTCATGTATGAGGCTAATATAGAGATGTTAGCAGAGGGAGCAACAATATAAGCAGGAGAAAATGGTAGACCAATACAATATGGTCTAACCATGGGAGGTTAGAGAGAAGGAGAGGGATTTATACCCTTTCCCTATTACTGCAATGACCTGAGTGCTATTAAGAAATCAAGGCCTCCTCAATTACTATGAGGAGTATACATCCCTGTGATGATTCCCATCAATAGGTATATTTTGAATATTAATATGCCATCCTTTGGCCTTGAAACTATCCTTCTCTTACATTAATTCACATTTTTTTTTATATTATGCTTAGTAAGAGGAGGAAAAGGTGCTTGTCATAATATGTGGCTTAATGTTTTTTAATTAAAGGAAAATGATGCATTTTTTAGCATATTACTATGTAGGGGCTTGATAGAGACAACTAGGAGAGAATCTAGAGGGCTTTCCACCTCCTTAACTCCCTAAACTTGGCTTGGGATCACAATATCCTCTCTCACGAGTTCAAGTTCATTGGCATATGAGTGACTCCTAGTCCAAGTGAAGACTAAGAGGAGCAAGATCCACCATTTTAGATATCAAGGAGGGAACCACTCCTACTTTCAAGCGAGTTGCTCAGCTACCCTTTTCTATAAATAAAATAGAAGAATAGATCAATAGGATTCAAATTGTTTTGTTCATCTAGGTGTAGTTATTGATTCTATAGGATAAAATGTACAGTGTATGGAGAATAAAGATACCCTTAAAGGTCTTCCTGGCACCTTCGACAAACTGTAAGATTATCTGCAACTATCACAGAGTTACATGCATGTTCATAAACAATAGCTAACTATTAAAGTAGGAGAAGGAGATTACCTCAAGCCTCTGTGTAGATCTGATGGAGAGCATAATGCAACTAGGTGGAAATCCTCTGAGTCAGCTCCAGATCAAGTCATGCACATAGGAGAGACAAGCATAATCACAGCATACAACTCTGATAACTAATACATGAATACATAAAAGAACATATAATTGCATATAACTAAGGTACTCATGCTAATAGGTATTGAATAAACAACTGAATGAATGATAGTATCAACACCACCAAGTAGATAGTACAACTGCAGTTCTATATTAATGTTGGAAGAGTGATTACAACCATTTGTTGTATCAACCTTCCTTTACCCCTCCATCTTCTCTCTCTCTCTCTCTCCCTTCTTGCTCACTTTTTATGATTTGAGACAATGCTCAATAGTCAAGTATGCTATCCTTTCAAATGCTCTGACCCCTTTCACAATAGCCCTATCTTTGCTTATATAGCAATTGAGCTAGGGTTGCCAAGTTCCTCCTTGAGTTCACTAGGGAAAAAACATTGAACTTGCCATGCTTTTCAGCTGTTTCCCATTTGCCTCCTCCTTTCGAATTAGAAATCCTCCAAATAGGTCGATTTTGGATGTTTCCTTGCTTTTCTTGAGTAATTTTAGGAACAAATATCTAGATATTTATGAGTCCATTTGTTCCTTTGACCCTTGGAACTTCACCAAGTTTCACTAATGTTGTTCCAATACTAGCAACTTGAGTTAGTAGGGTCACTAATGCACCCTTAGGCTTGTAGACAAGCTTTATAAAGCAGGTTGTTAGTGCACAACCAATGTTAGTGTGGAATCAATGCCTATGATTGTGGTCTTTGTTTTAGCTATCTTGTGTTTCCCCTCTGAGGTGATGAGGAGGTCACTTTGTTGTATAACAGCTGCCCCCTAAAGTATAAGATCATAGGTTGCGATGATGGCTGAAATACTTTACTTTAACTATAATTTTCCTTCGAGAGAGATTGGAGCTTCGGGCGATATCAGAAACCTTATATAACACATATATATAAAATGATAAAATCATGTCTTGAGTTAGGTATTCCCATGCTCAGTAGCTATGTCAGAGTGATTTTCTCCAAAGAGATATGATGATGTTGGCCGCTGATAAGAATAATGCAGATCCAGTGTCATAATAGAATTATCCTAATAATATGTCTCCAAAAAACAATATCCACAACTTGGGAGAGGAAACAAGGCTGATTGATGCAAGCCTCTACCCAAGGTCTTGCTTTCCGCTTCATTGAATAGCATAGATTGATACATGTGAATATATGCGTTGATGTGGAACATGCAAAAAATCATCTGATTACCAGTCAATAATGGAGATCGTTAAAAGACATGAGGAAGGCCGCCGATAATGGTGATGGTCTCCAAGATGCACAGTACAATCTAACGAGTGTGAAAGATGTCTTTGTTGTCGAACACCCATTAGAATCGCTTAATCAAGAGCCAATAATGAGAACCCCTGATCAAACACAAGGAAACCTACCACTAATGTCTACAAGTACCAAGGCACTGAATGTGTTTCTAGGTCGTCTTCCTAGATAGTGTTGAAGTCGATAGGAAGATACCTATCGAAAGGTAGGCAATAATGTGTCCTACATCAATCGACATGAAACGGGACAAGAATGATTTTGTTTGTTGATGAATATTTTGAGCATTTGGGTCCAAACAACGAAGGGCATGATGGAAGGATATGCTTGATGGGTTGATGGAGGAAACAAAAGGTTAACTGTTGAACAATAGAAGGCATGACAATGGTTTTAACCATACAGCACTAGACTCATGAACACTATAGAGTGTTAGGATACAAAGATGCAATCAAATCAAGGTATTTAGGCTAAACTCATAGGATGGTAGGATTCATATTGAGAGGCCATCACAAGGAATGTTTATTTGAGGGAGTGCCATGTTCAAGGGAACGACTGCTGCCAAACCATGCTTTCTAATATTTAATGGAGTTGTACTGTCAACTTTCCCTGTCTGATTAGCTTATTGAGTCTAGATGGGTAAATTCGTCAATCTTTTCCTTTTTTAAGTGTCTAAAAAGGATCGCAAAAAGAATGACTCTATACCCTATCTGATTAGTTTAATGACTCCAAACAGGCAAACTCATCGATTTTTTCATGTTTTAAGAGTCTAAAAATTATCGTAAAAAGAGTGACTCTATATCCTGTCTGTGTAATTTAAAGATTCCAGACTAGACAAATCAATGGTCTTTTCATATATAGAGAGTCTAAAAAGATCATAAAGAGCAATTCCATGGTGGTCCCTTTGTCGTAGTTGTTAACCGGGTGCGACAAAAGGTTAATAGTATACCAGATCATTTAATTTTCCATTAGTTAATCTATTGAATCCAGATAAAGAGAAACCTATGTTCAATAGATGTTGACCTCATTTTGTTACGAGTACGAGGAGACGGACTAAACTCATTTTTTGGTCATGAATTTTTAATGAGTCACGCGATGAAAAACTCAATACCTTCATCAAATTTTAACGATTCAAATGAAGAAAACTCAAGGTATATTTTTCAGTTTAGTGAGCTAGGAAAAAGAGGTAAAAGAACTGCTCATTCCTCCATCGTAGATTTAACGAGCTCGAAAGAGGGAAAAACTTAGGGATTTTTCGATTTAAGAGCGAGAAATGGTCCCAAAAAAGAAAGTGCTCTTGTTGCTGCCATATATTTTCAATGAGCTCGGTGACAAAAACTTGGGATTTTTCAGTTTAACAAGTGATAAAAGTAACTACAAGAATGCTCAGGTCATCTTTATAAAGTTTTGATGAGCCTAAAGATAAAACATGGGATGTTTTTCAGTTTAATGAGCGAGAAAAAAGTGCGTAAAAGAATTCTCTAATGGTCTTTTTTAGTTTAATGAGCTAGAAAAAGAGCGAAAAAGAGTTGCTCAGACCATCATTGTATATATTTAACGAGCCCAACGATGAAAAAATCGGAGATTTTTTAATATTTTGAGAGCAAAAAAAGTCGTGATAAAAGAAAAATGCTCTTTCAAGAATTACTTGCAGCTTTTACTACTTTTCATTCCTGAAGGTACTTTCATCAAAAGCGGAAAAAGATATAAAAAAATGTTGTAATTCCTACCATATGGGTTCATGCATGATAGAAAGGGGAAGCAAAACTTATGAATACATAAAATTACAAAGCACATGCCCAGTGCAATACTAGGCATGATACTTTTTTAGATAGAGCCTTTTTCTAGGCTCCTTGAGGGGGATTCCTCCCCAGTCCTACCATTCATATGCTTCTATGGAGAGGTCTTTCTTAACGACATAGGGACCTAGCCATAAGGGTTGAAGCATGCATGCCCCCAAGCGGTCATGTTTTTTATCATAGAGCAACACAAGGTCACCCTCTTGGTAAGAACGGAATTTAACCTTTTTCCCGAATTTGGATTCTACGCAGCACTTGTGAGTCTCGAGTGTTAATTTGGCATCTCAATGGGTTTTGTTCAGCTGTTTAAGGTATAGTAAGAATTATTCTTTGGTAGTAGTGCCAGGCAGGAGTTCAATGTCTATTGTTAGGGAAGGGATGTTATAGACATATTTGGGTACTGCAACCCCAATCACATATGTCCATAAACCAAGGGCTTCTAAGCCCCTAAAAGTGTTGTTTCATACCCTAAAGGAACAAGGTCAGCTAATTACATCATTTCCCAGAAGTTCTCCCTAAACAACTGCTCAGTACTGGTCAAAATTGGACCATCTCACCTGCTCCATGGTCAGGGTGTGATGCATTTCACCTATTGCACATGGGGGGTGTAATGCATACTAAAAATACCTTCTATAGGGTGCGATGGGTGAGAGTAGACAAGTGGTAGAGGCAGTTTGCTAGGTTGAAACCTAGAGAATCTTCTAGAAACTTCTCATATGACACTTTCCTCTCTGAATTCGCCCAGGGATGAGAAAGAGATCATGAAATCTCCAAGTGGAACCAAGAACTATCAGTTCAATGACACTAATCAAAATCCCAAAAGCTGACTCACCCCCTGCAAATATCTATATATGGATTCCTCATCCTAGAGATCCAGAGGCTGGAATTTTGTATTTTGTAAGGAAGTGTTGTGGGTTTCTCTGTGAAACATCATAGTGTTGAGTGATCTAGCTTTTCATGAGGTGAAGAGGGCTTTCATGGTGGGAGGATGGCACTGGGTTAGACCAATGGGTTGTAATCCTGTCTTCTACTACTTTTATCAATAAATCTATTTAAGTTTTCCTCCATATTCTTGTATATTTCTAAATCTTGTATTGATATATGCATTTGTATGGTTAATATATATTTGATCCTATATTGTTTATGGTTATACATCTCTATGCTTTGATAGTATTATGTTGCTTTGACTCTACAGGTGTTTCTTTGAAGCGAGACAAGTGAGGAAGGAGTGGCAAAGCTCTATCAAAGGAGGGAGGAAACAAGCAAGGAGCCAAATGAAAGACTGAGGTTGGTACTCCCTGCCTCTCTCTCATTTATCTCTCATAAAGGAAAACAAAAGTAAATTTAGTTTGTTTGTTTCTAAGATAGATACCCATCTTAGTGGGACTAGCTGCTCTAAATGGACACTAGTTTTCCCGATAACAAAATGGCAACTCCATTGGGGAGTGAATAGTTTGATTGTTAGTCACTATTGTTTTCTTTATAAACTACAGATGGAGCCTGAAGTTAAGCCAGATAACCTTCGAACTTCTTTTGTTATGCAAATACAAAGTAGATCAATGTTGCTTTAGTCAATCTCCGGGTTAGTTTATGAACTGAACATCTGACTTGCAAACATCCTAAGTGCCTTGGTGGTAGCTCAAATAACCTCATTAGATCAGCCCCTATGCTTTGTGTTTACTGCCTATCATTAGCTCAACCTAAATCCCTGAACTAAGCTACAAACAGTTAGCAAAAACCTTCCCCAGTCTCATCCCTGGACCATCGCACTGTCTCTCATTGGTAGTTTCTCCCATGTGTTGCAGGTGAGATGCATCATTGTTTCCCTGTGTTACAGGTGCGATGATTAGGTGAGACTATTTCTACTTCCAGATTTTGGTTTTCTCTTCATTGTCTTCAGCCTTATTCAGTAGTTTTGTTGTCTGTGATTAGTGTATCACTATTGAAACTCTCTTCCTTTGCATTATTCAACCTCCATTGATAAAGAATTGTGAATTTTTTTATGTATTTTTTGTCATTTATAGTTCTTCTTTGCAAATAGTAGCTTAATTGAACTGTCGTCTTTTGATTTGAAAGTGTCGCAAGTGTCGTTTTCCGTCAAAGAAAAGAGTGTCGTAGAGTCTTCCTCTTTTAGATAGTAAATTACACTTTTGCTATTGCATTTGATTTGGATCATCAATTCTTTGAAGTGGCGAAAGTAGTTTTCAAGTTGAAATTGAAAGTTTCATCTAAATGTTCCTTTCATTTTGAAAAGAAATTGCTAAAGTGTCGCTTTGAGGAAAGATAGTTCAGATATGTACTTAGTTTTCCTTTTGTCATTCTCACATTAAGGAAACTGAAAAACAAATACTTGCATGTGCATTTGCATTTAGACTGCATGTAGAAATTCATTTAGGATAGTGCATCTTAGTGTGTGCTCTATGCTCTATGTTGAAAGGATTTTACTTCTCTTTCCTTAGTAGCTAGGAATTTCATTGCAAAAGAAAGTAAATGACTATTTATCATCTTATATTGAATATTTAGGAATTGTATATCTACATCACGTGGTGAACCTTAAAGGAAAACTTCTTAAGAAATATCAACTGTAAAATAAATTTCAATGAACATAAAAATGCTTTGGAACCTAATGCACAACATCTAGAAGTCTAGGCTAGAGATATATTCTGGCATCATAAAGCCTGGTAACTATCATTTTCATCGTAGGTTGGGTGATTCCTCCTCCTTGATATGACAAGTTCCAGTACGGACTTGTGCTCCCACGTACCATCGACTATATATCAGGAGACCACAATAGGCTATATCGTTTATCCTTAGGAAGTCGTGTCTGCCACCCTATTGATCATAATACATTGAACACAACATTCGGGAAGATTGACTACCATACGTAAAAAAGTATTCTACAGTTTTGCGATTGGTTTGGTAATCCCTCTGTCTGGATTTCCAGAGTAGTCACTTTTGTTACTTTTTAGACTCCGTAAAAGAAAAGGTCCATCTAAGCACTTGTCACTTCAAGCTCATTAAAAATCGAAGGTAACTAGAGTCATCTTTAGCTTTTTCTCGCCTCTTTAAAATTGAAAAAGAAAGTTGTGTCAAAGCGTCATAAAATTTATTTTAATTAGAGTAACATCATTCTTCCCTTGTTGGTCTTAGGTTGATAAATTGGAGTCGACCAATCAAGGATTTCCCCTTGGGGGGAATCCTAGTCCCTTCTCCTCTTGGGGATATGTTGGTGCACCTCATATGGTTACATTGTCCCTTCCAAGACTTACAATTGACATGCCAGTATGGCTTTTCTCGACCTCTGTCATTCAAAACACCATGATTCTTGAGCAATTAAATCAACAACCAGATGATACTAGAGTTACCCCCAAACCTTCTACTTTGTTTGTTTCTCGATCTCCTTCTTCCTCTTTTCTTGGTGAAGCTATTAAAACTAAAAACCAAGTAACTGAGAAGAAGAAGAAAGAGAAGGAGAAGAAGAAGAAGAAGCCAATGGTGAAAGAGGGCAATCATGCATTGTCTGGTGAAAATCCACACACTACACCATCCAAACTTAAGTCTTCATGTGTCATTTGCAAAGGAGACCATTATCATCGAGATTTTCCTTGCATCCCACGGATCTTAACGGACTGGTCTCCCCTCTTGCACAATCCAGTGTCCTCAACCTCTGACGATCATGTTGAGAGTACACTGTCAACTAGTGAAAATGAAGTCAATGGAAAAAAAGGAAGACTGTGTGAAGGCAATCATGCCCTCCACCATTTTCCCTTCCTGGACAAGGCTAAAAGAGTCTTGGATAACCGGCCTACTTCACCACTACGGCTTCCTCCTAGATACAAGAAACTCCTGCCGAGTCCATCACTAGTTGAAAATCTAACTGACACGCCTTTGTTGTCAGTCGAAGCACCTATCATTGAAGATAAACCCCATGAGTCCACACAGGACCAAAGTCAACAGGTTGAGATGGCAGTTGGCCTAGTCTTGTCTTCAGAAGGTCTACCTTCAGATGATATAGTCACCAAAGAGAATGAGAATGAGACTGTTCAAATTCTTTTTGTTAACACAAAATCCGATGAACCTGGGGGCAATCTATCTATTCCTTTATCGCTAGAAGGAAGTTCGTCAGAGATTCATACGGCCGTCTATTTGGTTCCTCCTCCAAGCAATCTGGTTGTTTCCTTCGATTGGAATCTACTAGGGAGACCCCACCTACCATCTAATGTACCATTTTGAATCATAGTACAAGCTTACAAAATGATCATGGTTGGTACAATAATAGATGAAGTGGCCTCCATGAATATCCTTTCCTCAATTGCTTGGAAAGTGCTGGGTTCACCATCGCTTCTGCCTGAGATTCGAAATCTGTCAAGCTTCAACAAAGGAACCAGTCAACCATTAGGGATCCTTCCAAATTTTCCTATAGCATTGAGAAGGAAAATTGTTTATCTAAACATGATGGTAGTCCAAGGGCCATTAGATTATAATCTACTCCATGAACGTGACTATATTTATAGCATGGGAGCTATTGTTTCCTCACTCTTTAGGGTGATGTGTTTCCCATATGAAGGCAGAGTGCTCCAGCTCATTGACTAGCTTTCATTTCCTAGTTGAAACACAAGTAATAGTGAAATACCATCCCTAATTGGTCTTTTTGCACAAAGAATGTCTCATCAACCTCTAGTCCATCCACTTGATGATTGGTGAATGTGACTAAACCTAGGGGACATGCACCTTGGTCTGCTTTGGTAGGAAACATTTAGGTATAGGGTAGGTTTCCGTGGAGGATATATGACTAGTATGACACACCCGTCCATTTAGGAAAAGGGGATTAGACTGGAATAGGATTCCCTCATCAAACGTTATGTGAGTGGATGAGTCCCACCATTCACCTTTCTCCATTTTGATGGACAAAGCCAAAGAAGTGTTTTGTTTGCAAATGCGAGAACTTCCACATGGTAACCTAGAAACTCTACTGTTCTTTATACTTGAAGTCAAAAACAACCTTTTATTTTCATAGTTTGTAGGCTTGTTTTCTCACTTTATAGGTTCTCGACCCTTTAACCTCATAGGTGGGTCATTCCTAGCTTACATAAAAAACGCTCCAGAGCAAAGTTGCGCATGGAGCAAGCTCCCTAAAAAATTAACCCACTGATGAGAGATATCCTTATTATACGACAGGCATGAGCAATGTTTCCACAAAGTTCAAACTCGTTAAAAAATAAACCCAGTTATGAGCATATGTTCCCCCAGAGTTTAAGCTCATTAAAAAATGAACCCACTTCCGATAAATAACCTTTGTGATTGCACTACTATCAACTTTTGAGCCTTGGTCGTGTTCTTACCATCACCTCCACCTTTTAGCCCATCATCTGCCTCCACTTGATTTTTACCCTTTCGAGGAACAACTGCGAAGAGTGGTTATGTTAGCCACTTTCTTTACACTGTCATGACTGAAAAGTTCCAAACCTTACCTAAAACCAGCTACTACCCAAAAATATCACTTGTTCCTCAAAGTCGAGTCTCTTTTACGCTCTTTTTAGACTTGTAAAATATAAAAAGATTATCTAGCAATTGGCCTCTCTAGCTCGTTAAAGTCATTGGAAGTGCCATTCCTCCTCTATATTTTAATATTTTTGGACCTGAGGGATCATTACACAAAAATATCAAGCGCTTGTCTTTTTCGGCTCATTAAAGTGATTGGAAAAGTCATCCCTTTGGTATTATTTTATACTTTTTCAGACTTAGGGATTATACTACAAAAAAGGAGTACTAGAGTTTCCTTTCCATATCTTTTCAGACTCTCTAAAATTGAAAAGGACTGAGTTATATTTTTCATTAAACTCATTAAAAAAATAGAGACAAACTTGTCCATTACAGACAAGAGCGAGTTTCAATGTCGCTAGGCTAGTTAAAACATAGCGACAGGTTTGCCCGAAGGGAAAATTATAGAACGAGCATAGGTTATCCTCCTTAAGCTTGACAAAAGTAAAGAGGTACTGGTCAGGAATGAGTGGGGAAAAATTTGGAAGAAAACTTGAAGAACTTTATTGGTAGCGGGTTGCTCTTGAACGTGACACTTTCACTCCTTCACCATGATTGAGTTGGGTTGGGTTATTTCATTCACCGATCATATCACCATTGGTCCTCCATACCATCCATTTTTGGGATTAACACTACCAATACATTTTAGTGTCACTGATATGTTCAAGAGAAGTCGCTCAGAGAATTCACCAACCCAGCTTACGCCTCATCCACTGCAATACTTTCATGTTCCATTCTTTCATGACCACCACCCTGAACCTTGTATCATCAGATCGTTTTCATCTCTACAAAACCATTTGCTCTGTTCCGTGTCATAGTTGTGGGATTCATTAAGGCCCTCCTACGATGGGTCACTTCTCGTCGACATCAGCTCATTATCCAAGAAGTCGACTTAGGAACAACCCTTTCAGTACTTTGAAGCTTGCATGCTTCAACCTCAAGTTTCTCACTTCTGGTGAAAGGTATACATCGATGGCTTTCGACCGAAAGATTTTACGTGGTGTTCGACATTGACTCATGTATTCACACCACGTGAATTTTATTGTAGTACCTTGAGGGTCATCATCATTATCAGTGATTCCTCTCACACATGTTAACAAATTACATCATTGGCTGATAATCAGGTGATGTCTTTCCATGTTCAACATCAGAACATCTTTTCACATGGATCGACTTGTACTTCGGGCAAAGATTGAACGAGTTTGAAGACCTCGGATCTAGTTTCATCCATCGGAGCTGTGACATATTCAGGAAAATAAAGACATCAAATGTACATCACAGCTGCACAGATAATTATCTAAGCTAAGGGATGATGAATCTACCAGAATCATCAACCTGCCACACAGACGATTGTCTATCCTATGCACATGAAAATGAATTTATAAATCTGATCATGGGAATGCCCACCTCATCTAGATCATGAAAATATTATGAAGATAATGTATTGTATTGTATCTTATTACAGGTCACCTTCTAGTTCGAAAAACCTCGAATCCTCATGATAAAGAATTTCACCCGACATCAGAAGATTTACAACCTCATGCTTTAGGGGGAAACTATTATAGAAATATTTGGGCATTGCAACCCCAATCACATATGTCCATAAACAAAGAGCTTCTAATCCCCTAAAAGTGTTGTTCCATACCCTAAAGGAACAAGGTCAGCTGATTACATCATTTCCTAGAAGTTCTCCCTGAAAAATTGCTTAGAACTAGTCAAAACTGGACCATCTTACCTTCTCCATGGTCAGGGTGCGATGCATCTCACATATTACACATGGGGGGTGTGATGCATACTAAAATTCCCTTCTATAGCGTGTAATGGGTGAGAGTAGACAAACGGTAGAGGCAGTTTGCTAGGTGGAAACCCAAAGAATCTTCTAGAAACTACTCATATGACACTTTCCTCTCTGAATTCACCCAGGGATGAGTAAGAGATCATGAAATCTCCAAGTGGAACCAAGAACTATCAGTGAAATGACACTAATCAAAATCCCAGAAGCTGACTCACCCTGCTGCAAATATCTATATATGGATCCCTCATCCTAGAGATCTAGAGGCTAGAATTTTGTATTTTGTAAGGAAGTGTTGTTGGTTTCTCTGTGAAACATTATAATGTTGGGTGATTTATCTTTCCATGAGGTGAGGAGAGCTTTCATGCTGGGAGGATGGTGTTGGGTCAGACGAATGGGTTGTAATCCTCTCTTCTACTACTTTTATCAATAAAGCTATTTGAGTTTTCCTCCATATTCTTATATATTTCTTAATCTTGTATTGATATATGCATTTGTGTGGTTAATATATATCTAATCCTATATTTTTTATGGTTATAGATCTCTACGCTTTGATGATATTACGCTTCTTTGACTCTACAGGTGTTTCTTTGAAGCGAGAAAAGTGAGGAAGGAGTGGCAAAGCTCTATCAAAGGAGGGAGGAAACAAGCAAAGAGCCAAGCGAAAGACTGAGGTTGGTACTCTCTACTTCTATCTCATCTATCTCTCATAAAGGAAAACACAAGTAAATTTATTTTGTTTGTTTCTAAGATAGCTACCCGTCTTAGTGGAACTAGCCACTCTGAATGGACGCTAGTTTTCCCGATAACAAGGGATATGACACTCAATGGGTTTTTCATCGTCATAAAGCTGGGTCTCATGTGTGACAGTAGACGGATTAATGTCAGGCATATCCTCCTCAGACCCATTGAATACATCGTAGGATTCCTTAAATAGGAAGGTGAAGCTCGGAATTTCCTCAGGATTGCAATCGACACCAATCAGAATGTTTTCCACCATGCCTGTCTTGACAAAAATATCGATGGGTAATGATTTGGAAGTGTTTCCCATGTTTCCTTCTACCTCCATCATTTAGATGGTCATATAGGGTGACGAAATGATTTTTGGCATGTCAGGGGATAATATTTTAAGAGGCACTGTGTCTGAATCAGATATCGAAACATGATGGTGCCAATCCTCCCAAGGTTGCTCCCCTAAACTCATGATTTCTTGAATAGCTTTGTCCGTAGGTAGGACTTGATCGAGTGGATTGAAAGGAAGAGTGGTTATGGGAGGGGAGGTGGTCTTGTTGGCAGTAACCAACGTGACCAAAGATGTTGATGCAAATTGAATGGCTTGGTAGGCCAATTCAGCTAGTGACAGCGGCATTTGTTTTCCGAATGTGTCAAGGTCTGAAGGAGCTGGTAGGATCCATGGATTTGTATGTTCATGAGGAATAGATGAAAGCATGTTAAATGTCTATGAAACCTTGGGCAACTAAAGAGGAAAACAACCCATGAGGGAAGAAGCCTTCAATAGACCGGTACCGAGATTGACATATGAGTTAGGTACACCACCTACTACGGGTACGAAGCCACTTGTTAATGGGGAATAATCAGTGGTGCAGAAAGACAACTGATCTACTGTAACTACCTTTCCATCCAATGGACATAGGATGATGTGAAAGACAATAGATATGATGGCCATCATGGTAGATGTCCAACTGCAATCTAGCAAGAGATTATAGTCGACTTTTTTGTCTACAACTTCTATGTCCACCATTACCATTTTCCCATGTAAAGTGATTGGGAAAATGGCTAGGTATCCTTTTGGGATGAAAGTGTGGCTGTCAAAAGCTTTAAGGGAGTTCGATGGTGGGGATAGGATTGGAGAGCCCAGGGTGAGCCAACATGAAGCTGACATGATGCAAGTAGAAGCACCTTCGTCTATGATAGTTCTGAGTATACCTTTACCTTTCGAAACTATTTTCACTTGGAATCCAAGTTGATGGGAAAGGGGAGGTTTATAGTTGTCCATGTTGAAAATAGCATGCATGGAATCCTGTGGGTCGATACCACCAATAGCTAAAAGCAAAGCTTTCCTTTGTGCTGGGCATGCTTGTAGTACTTTGAGCATCGCCATAGCCTATGGCACTTGTGCCAAATCTTCTACAATGTTGTAGTTTTGGGCAGCATGTCTAGATGTATTGTGTGTTGTGCATCAAAGTGCCCCTTTGGGGGGGCGAATTACAAGGTCAGCAGTCGGCCTTTTGATATGAAAATATTTGGGCGGTGGTGGGTTTGGACCTGAGGAGGGTTCCACGGCATGAGTGACAGGAGCTCCATAATATTTGGCTCTTGTTGATAGCTCTACCATTTCAAATGTGTAAATGGTAGAAGATCCTTCACCAGCTGAAGGATGTTGTGAACCATCGTTGCCCATTTGAGGGGGTTGTGGTTGGTATGCAAGAAGATTTTGCTATTGTTGGATGGAAAAAGGGTTTCTAAGGACAACGAGGGTCTTACTAGTATCCTTTTTGGCAATGTATTTTGTGCATTCCTCAAGATGCAGATAACACCAGTTCATGTGGTCTTTAGCACATATTTTGCATGGAAATCTTGCAGGTTTATCCTTTTTCTCGTCAAGAGGTGCAACAACCTTCTGTTTTAGGTTTTGCTTCTTTGTTGACTGCTCCTCAGAAGGAGCGGTCTTTTTATTATTCTTCCTGTTCTTGCCACCGTATTTTTACGTAAACTACATAGAGTTTATCACAGTGGCAAGAAGAGCAGTCGATTTGGTAGAGGGGTCCACCAAGATCTCGGCGATGTGACCACTGAGTTGTTTTACAACAGCCCCAGAGGTTGCACCAACAATCCTGCCGGTGTGCACTTCAGGGTGCTGAGTATCGGAAACATTAGGGTTACCAGGGGCATTGGGGATTATGTCATAAAGAGTTCCATATTGTGAATATATTAGATCTAAGTGCTGGGCACGATGTATGGATTGGTCTTCTGTGACCACACCACCTAAAGCGACATCCCTAGCAATTTGTGGGAGTCGAGACTTGCAGAACCAGTCCGTTAAGAGAAATTCTAGGAGGGGAGCTTTGACTAACCTCCACCTATGTCTCCATTCATGTATATGATCAGAGATGTGGGTGGTGGTATCATGAAAAAATGAAGTGAGGAGCTCTGTCCCAGTCTCATAGCAGATGGGTAGCTAGAAGTGCTTTGGGAATTCCATCGCTAAAGCATCGAAGGTGTTTACTGACACGTGTGGTAACTCAATGTACCATTTAGTTGCGTTCCCATTGAGGGTGCAGGGAAAAAGACGTAATCGGAGACTATCATCCACCATAGGGTTTGAAACACACCAAAGATGGTAGGTGGTGATATGGGTGCCTGAATCCTCCCCTTGCTTTCCAACAAACATAGGAATGTCCATTGGTATCTTATATGGGAGTTGCGACCATTGTAAGTTGTGATAGATGGGGTCGTTTGTCAGTTTGTATAAGTCGGTTATATCCAATGTTGCCAAGAAAGGCAGAGAGTTTGGTTCCCCCAACTTAGACCATGGTGATGACATATGACTTGAGGAGCCTTACACTCCTCCCATCGTTTGGCTCCCAATACTATACATGGGTTGCATGGTGTAGCAGTTGCTTTGAGGTATGTTGTTGTAGAGTGGATTTCTAGGATTTTGATACTGGGGTATAGAATTTCCCGCAGGATAAGTGGTGCCCCCTTGACTCATTTGAATTTGTGAGTAGGGTTCCCCCATGGATTGGTTGGGACCTCCTTGAGGATTCCTACCTGACACACAACTAACCATTTGACCTTGATTGACATAATGAATGTTCATGTCAATTAGGACTGGCCATGCATGCCTAAGAATGGAGGGGGAATTGTTACATTCCCTATCAGCATGTGCATATTGGGAACCTCGATCATTGGAGATGAAGCTTAGTATCTCAATGGATAACAGAGAAGGCTGGCTAGATGTGCAGTTATGATTACTCTAGAGCTTTGCCTGAACCTCAGATTGAGGAGCTAAGTACTCTCGTGAAGATGAGCACCCTCCCAAAAAATGAAGACAGAGTAGGTTCGTCTGTGTTAGGTACCATGACAACTCGTCCCATTCACCTTGCATAAGTCCCTAAAATATTGGCCACTAAAGATACCTCAAATCATCAACACCACTGAGGAGGACATAGTCGTAGATAGCACGTTGTGTGGGCAGAATACCCGAGTCCTCGAATCAGCTCTGAAATCCCCAAATAGATCCTCAATAAACAAAATACCCAAAGGATTTGTAAGAGAAGGTGGGCTACCTTCATTTACAGTCTGATGTTGTCTCGTATCTAGCTCTGATTTTACTAGAGTGGTCTGGGTAGTATGAGTGTAGAAGGAAAGTTTCTCTCTTTTAATGACACTAGTTTGGTGTTCGATCTTGGGCAGTTTTACTCCCTCTGCTTATCACAAGATCCTATCCTAGGTAATGTTTGTTTTCTCAATAAAGAGTTACTGATTGATTTTAGGTAAATTTTATGTGTACTTGATTATTGTCTTCGATAGGGGAGCTGACGTATGAAATGTGATGAGAGTCTGACTCAATAAATCATGCACAAAACAATGCTTTAAAAAAAAAAAAAAATCGTTGAAAACAAGTTGTATTCTACAAGTGAGAGTTTGTCACATATTCATATTTTTTCCATGCATCTTAGTCATTTAACACATGCATAACCAAAAGAATTCTTTCCAATGTTTCTTAAGAACTACTTGAAACCAAAATAAAGTAGCTTTTAACCAGCTAACTAGAAGGATGAATAAAAAATGGGGTCTTCCTTTCATAAAAAATGCTTTTAAGAAAGAAAAACAAAAAATTATTTCCCAAAAAAAATAAATAGGACACCTATTTTGCTAGCAAAATGTAGTTACAGATCTTCTTTCATTCCATGATAAGGTTTCCTATCCCTTTTGGCTCACAGACACAGTTGGAAATCAAAGTTTTGGGAGACTAACGCTCTATAACAATTGTTACTAAGAGTTAATAGGTCCACTAATGCTCCCTGTGAATAGGCATAGTGCTTTATAAAGCTCTGTGTAGCCTGCTAACTTGCGTTAGTGTGGGAAATAAGTCAAAAAGAGGGCTTTTAAGATCAGATTCAGAGATGAATGTATGTAAGAAAGATGCAACAAGTTTTTTGGTGGGTTAGAAAGGGATTGCAGAAGTATGGGGAGCTCTTAGAAGGATGAGAAGCTTAGAAGAGTTTGGGTAAATCGGGAACTAGATGTATAGTCCCCAGCGGAGTCACCAATTCTACTATAGGATAAAATGCAATGTGTATGGAGAATAAATATACCCTCAAAGGTCTTCCCGGGACCTTCAGCAGACTATAAGATTATCTGCAACCATCACAAAGTTACATTCATGTTCATAAACAATAAATAACTATCAAAGTAGGAGAAGGAGATTACCTCAAGCCTCCGTGTAGATTTACTAGAGAGTGCAATGCAACTAGGTGGAAATCCTCTGAGTTGGCTCCAGATCAAGTCTTGCACATAGAAGAGTCAAGCATAATCCCAACATACACCTCTGATAACTAATACATGAATACATAAAAGAACATCTAATTTCATATAACTAAGCTACTCATGCTAATAGGTATTCAATAAACAACTGAATGAATGATAGTATCAACACTACCGAGTAGACAATACAACTATAGTTTTATATTAATGTTGGAAGAGTAATTACAACCATCTGTTGTATCACCCTTCCTTTACCCCTCCAGCTTCTCTCTCTCTCTTCCTTCTTACTCCTTTCTTATGATTTCAGACAATGCTCAATAGTCAAGTAAGCTTTCCTTACAAATGCTCTAACCCCTTTCACAATAGCCCTAGCTTTGCTTATATAGAAATTGAGTTAGCGTTACCAAGTTCCTCCTTGAGTTCACTAGGACAAAAGTAATGAACTTGCCATGCTTTTCAGCTCTTTCCCATTTGCCTCCTTCTTTCAAATTAGAAATCCTCCAAATAGGTCGATTTTGGATGTTTCCTTACTTTTCTTGAGTAATTTTAGGAACAAATATCTAGATATTTATGAGTCAATTAATTCCTTTGACCCTTGGAACTTCACCAAGTTTCACTAACGTTGTTCCCATACTAGCAACTTGAGTTAGTAGGGTCAGTAACGCACCCTTAGGTTTGCAGACAAGCTTTATAAAGCAGGTTGTTAGTGCACAACCAGTGTAAGTGTGGAATCAATGCCTGTGATTGTGGTCTTTATTTTAGTTATCTTATCTTTCTCCTCTGAGTTGATGAGGAGGTCAATTTGTTGTATAATAATTGACCTTCAAGCTTGCCATTGGTATTTTAAACTTTTATGTGACGTATAAGACCTGCACTTTTTTATGATGAAAAGTTGGATTTTAAGTTGGCCTTGAGTTAGTTTTAGAGGGTTGAGATCCTTGGGTTTGGGCCCAACCCATAGGCTTTGGTCCCTCTTCTAGTACTTATGTTTATTCTTGATTCCAAGAACTTCATAGTGTCTTTCATTTGAGTAGAGATTAATCTATAAAATCATGTGGTTGTAGCCTCTACATCACCTCTCTTGTGGGAGAATTCGTGGAAGGACTCACAACCACAATCCAAAAATATTGTGTTTATGATTTATTGGATATAGATTATTGTTATTTTCCCTATTCTACATTTTATTTCTATACCTTAGGAGTCAGTTTAGTGATTACATTAGTGGTATTCCATAAATTATATGTTATTTAAATTCAAATAATCTTTTCCATAATAATTTATGTCATTTTTTCAATGATAAACGGGTTCATGTATGTGATTGATTGTAGGGTTGGTTGATCTTTAGGTAATGGAGCCTTCAACTCTTCCATCTAAAGCTCCTTTATCTTCTCCTTCTGGTTCCAAACTTTGTCCCAAAAGCCATTCTTCCTAGTACATCGAGAGCACTCATCCTAGTGCAAGACAGGACTCCAAGAGGTATTGATCTTGGCTAGGGGCTCAAACCAGCCTCCCTCCATTTGCTTCAACTTCCATCTACCTCTCCATACCCTCAAGACAACATTTTCACCTTCAAAAACCACTCGGATGCACTCTTGTAGCATTATAGACCTTCATGTAGCATTACAGGCCTCCTGTAGCAATTGACTTTAGCAAACTTGTAGCAACATTTTCCTTCCTCAGTTTTGATCCTCACTGCAACTTTGACTTAGTCTATATGCATAATGACCACTAGCTATGATTTTATGATTAGGGAAATATCTTAGTCCACTCCAACCCTTCCTCTTCTTCATCGCAAAAACAGAGTAGAGTTAGTTCCTTAATCATGCAAGTAGGTTACTGATTTATAAGCAAGTGTGAACTAAGTAGATGGTACATGCAATTCTGATTGATAGCTTGATGAATTATGCAAGATAAATTAGCTTCCATTATGTACATAGATGTGGTGATTTGATGAATTCTGGAAGATAACATAGATTTATTTCTACAAGTAGATTAACCTTTATCCTTTCATGAATTCATTAGTTAGAATTTACAGGCTGATTCAATGGAATTTCTATTTTCATAGCTTGAAGAAATTCTGAATTATACCTTTATCATAAATATTTCATTCTAATTTAGTAGGAGGAAGGGTCTCTGAGCACTTTTGATGTAATGTATAATAGAGGGTGGCATGAGTGGAATCCTATCTCTTGTGCATATAGGATTGTCACCTCGAAGTTTGTATGAACCTTGGCTTGATAATTTTAGTTGAGAATCCCTTGGGAGTTGGAACATTCTTGGTGCAATACCAAGGCTCACCACCCTAAAGGCACACTCTATATTTTAGGCACATCTAGTCCACCGATGGAGTGTTTAGGAGGAGGGTTTTCATATCTGTCATGGGGCATGCTATAGGCCCTCTATGGAGGACATATACTTTATCACTGGCTTATCCAAGAGGGGAGGATTTTCTCTAGTTCCCTGATGTCCCTCATGGGGTTGTAATAGAGGGTCAACTTTCCTACTCTCAATGATATGTTAGGCCTCATGCAGACCATCCAGTAGATTTTTAGGTACGTGGACAACTACTAATTTGTTCCTTGTTGCATGGGAGGTTAGGTGCCTCTCATTATTAGTCACCACTATTAGGGTCCTATGATTCATAGTTTCAATTGATGATTTGTTATTTCCTTTCATGTAATGAAATTGTAAATAATATTGTATTTTGCAAATGATTTACAAATATATCTATATATCTATATATATATTATATATATATATATATATATATATATTATATATATATATATATATATATCTATATATATATATATATATATATATATATATATATATATAATATATATATATAGATAAAATAAAAAATAGAATCAAAAAAGAAAGAATTGAAAACCCCCATGAAAAATGTATGCAGGTGAGCAAGTTGAAATGCCATCAAAAAGATCAAAAGATGCATTAAAATTACTTTAGAATTTTTTGAAATAAAAGTATGCAGCTTGTTCAAATGCCACATAGAAATAAATTGTATAGTTTCATCATATTGTTTAATCATGATTAAACTAAGTTAAAAGGTTGCATAGATTATATAATAAATCAACTATCAAGCCTAATCTCAGTTGAAATCAATCGGTAGATTAGAGGAATATTAACCAAAGTGTCTAAACTTGGTTAATTGCTTAAATATGCATTAAAATAGGGTTAGAAGCATCCTTAGGAAAATAATATGGGCTTGATAATCAAAACATGCCCTTAGGATTAAATTAATTATGTTTAATGTAGATTAATCTTGATTTAATAATTTAGTTTAATCATGTAATTTAAACATGATTAATTAATATGTAATAGTGAATTGGTGCTAATTTTTGGTTTTTCTAACAAAGGTCGAAAGTGACACTGACTTTTTTTCGGCTTGTGATATATGGTGCATACAATGCAGTGGTTGTGATTTACCCTGCTTGGATCAACAACGGGGAATCAAGTTCGAACCCCATATCCATTCTATATTTATTAGTAGGGGGGTCCAATAAGAAATATTCCTATTATCGTGCCCCATGACATGGGGCAGGAGATCATCATTTCACACCCCCTCCCCACTCCATAGTGCTTACCACCTACCCTTCACCCCCCCCCCCCCCCCCAACGAAATCTACCCATATTCCCACCAACGGTTATCTCCACCCATTACATCATTCCTCTGCCACGCCCCTACTTCCATGCCACTACTATCTCACCACGTGGCCTCCCCACTCTAGTTCCATTCTAATCCACCAATTACACTCTGAATGTTACCTCCCAAATGTATACCACCTAGAAACCGATCCACTCCATAATGGACTAGAAGTAATGAAAAACTCCCAATTGTCTATAAAAATCCCCAAATCGATCACTTTCTCTCCTTTATGGTCCTTTTCCTTTTCAGATAAATAGGTACATGATTTCAATATACCACCTCATCTTTTTTATTGCTCAGTCACCCCTGCAAATTCCAGTCAGCCAGTTTTGACCACGTACCAGTCACAACGATCAGTTTTCTTTAACAGACACTTGAATTTTCCCAAGTAAAAGACCAAAATCCTTCATCTTTGTTCCTAATATTTTGATCAATCGAACCTAAGGAAAATTCAAAATAAACCAGTGAGAATCCAATGATCCCTCCTATAATTTACTTGGACCATATACCCTTGGCAGGTCAACACTACAAAATTGCAGAGACCAATTGTGAGTTTGACTTGTTCGAACTGTACAATTGGCTCAAACAGACCTTTCTAGAATAGAGTGATGAAATCAACCTCTTGGAATCCCTATTGCCACAATTCATGTTTCCGCAAGCTCATCCTTTTCTAGACTTTGTCACGTGGTGTCAATCTAGATGTATTCATATCGGGAGAGCCATTGTGGCCCAAAATAGTGACATTCTACTGACCATAACCCTAGAGTCCATTAACCAAATGTTGCAATCCCCCAAAGTGACTCTTTAAGCCCTTTTTCTATAGATTCCCTCATGGAACTCTACTAAAAGTTGACCTTCCCTCACAGAGCTAAGATATTTGAGATTTTATACCAGAAGATTTTCAACTCCCAAAGAAGAATCCCCCATACTAAGCCTCTATGTTTCCTGAAAAAAATAAACAAATTGTGTCATTAGTGTCTTGTCTACTACTATACCACTCAGATCAATGGCTAGATGAGCCTATTTTAGGTTTTTTGTCCATATTTTCAACAAAAGAAAAACCTTTTGTAATTTTTTTATTTTAGTCAATTCCTTGTAGATAGCATCAATGACCAATTCCTCAAGATCACAATAGAAGGAATGTTTAAACATTCATTAGTGTTAGTGTACATGTTTTTGTTTCATCAAGTAGACATGTTTCCAATGACCTTGCAAAAATTGGAATATAAAGGTAATGCATAGTGAGTTATACAGTGGACCTCTTTAGTGAGGAAGAATTCAAGTGATTTCACCTTCAGTGACTTCATTGATCAGTTTATCTATACATTGGCTTTTCTTTTAAACAACAATGTGGAACCTAGGATAGGTAATGAGATTCAAAGAACTTTACACCTCAGTGATCAAGCCAAAATAGGAGACTGGTACTTGTACCAGTATGGTTGTGAGTTTCCACCATATAGATTACCAAAATATGTTCCTATGATAATTTTCTCTTTAGAGTATATGAGGCAAATGATCAATGTGGATGATTTTCATTTTATCCTAACAAAGAAGAAAGCCCAATTCAAGATCAAAACATAGGTGGGACCTTTTATATGCAACATTAGGGTAGCAGGAACTGAGGAAGATACACTTCTCAAATAGATGAACTTTCAGTTACATTTCACTTGGTCCTATGACCCCTTTGACATAATTTCCAGTCTAAGAGTGGAGAAGAAGACCACTCCTTATTCTCATACTCCCAAACCCAAATTCGAGAGTTTTTTGAACAAATATCAATGGTAAGAGAACACCTTACAGGAATTTGAGGAGCACATTTGATCTACAACCACCTCACAGACACCAGTCCCTCAGGAGAAGCATGATAAAAGGCTTAGAGAAGAAGAGTCTTCTCCAGTGACAAAAATTGAAGGCAAGCAGTTCTTAATTTGTACAAAGAAGCCTAAAAAGAATCCACCACCCAGTTTTATGCAAGATGAAGAAGGAAAAACTACTATAGTCATGATAAGTAAACATGTTTCAACAATAACATAAGACATTTTTGTAGGTACAACACAAGAGGACATTTTTATAGGCTCTCCATCTTCATCTTCTTCACAAGATGCTTTAGATGGAGCTCAGACAATAGACTTGAAATTATGGGATTTTTGAGGTCTAAAATGGGCCTCCTATGGAAATTATAAAATAATAATGGAAATAATAAAATAATATTAGATTACATCATCAAATTTTAGAAGGAAAAAAGACAAAACTATTTTTTCAACTCATATTTTTAACTTATCTCTGTGTGGGTTTATTCAAATTTCCAACAAAAACACTCATTGGAT
The DNA here is from genome assembly GCA_000404065.3 of Pinus taeda. Classification (NCBI taxonomy): domain Eukaryota; kingdom Viridiplantae; phylum Streptophyta; class Pinopsida; order Pinales; family Pinaceae; genus Pinus; species Pinus taeda. Next base: position 142,100 of record APFE031384745.1, on the reverse strand, counting down.
GCAGAATTTGATTCCTCAGCCAAGGAGTACCCATGTTGCATACTTTCAATGGACCCTGCTGCAAGAAAAATGAGAAATACATGAAAAATAGGATTGTAATCAAGTTTGTTTGTTTGCTTTTTTTAAAATATATTTCTCATTTTTCGTGTAGTAGGGTCTATTGAAAGTATGAAAAATGGGTACTCCTTGGATGAGGAATTAAATTTTGCATCCATTGAGTACTCCTGATCAAAATTTGAGTAAAATATTAGGTAGATAACTTGAAAATATGTTTTTTGATCTTTGCACCTTTTTACTCCAAAAATGGGGAATCATCCCCCGCGGTTGAAATCATCATCTTGAATCCTATTGACTCTTATAAAGTTTATTTTTGTTGTACATTTTTCTTAGGAGGCCCATTTTAGACTTCAAAAATCCCCTAATGCTCAAGGCCAAACATAGCCTAATATTTTTTCTAAGTACAAAGAAATCAAGCAGAAGAATGAAATGTTGAAAGCTAGTACTTACACTCAGTTCTGGAAGAAAACTGCTACTTCTCAACACATGCTTCTTTCAGCCTTTGATATTGAAAAGGGATAATGCAGAGGGATTTCTTACAAGCATGGGTTCCTTTTCTTAAATCACCAGCAAACTACAAGAAGACAATCTTCTCCTTTCATAAAAATTAGATCCATCTAATTGATCAACTGGAAATGCACAAACACACTGGAGAGATATTGTATTGTACATTGACTAACACGGCCATGATAGTTTTAGAACTGCAAACCTTCATTAGCAACATATAGTCACAATTGAAGTTGGAGAAAATTTCATCTTTCGCAAAAGATACTAGGATTACATCATTAGAGGACTTAGTCATAAAGTTAGGCTATGTCCCCAGTGATGTAAAGGCAGTGGAGGAGATTGTAAAGAAGAAAAATGTTGATATAGAAACTCTGAGGAAGTAGCTCAAGCTACCACCTATAGATGATCCACAAACCAAGGAAATGGGAGAGCTCAAAAAGTGAAAGGAAGACGTGTTCAAGATAATAATTGAACAAAATGTCCAGATCCAAGAAATGGAGGTGGAACTAAAACAATTACTCAAAGAGAAGGAGAAGCCCTCACAATTGGCTATAGTCCCACTTATGGAAGTACCAATTGCAGTTACAGGAGCATCATAGGCTTCAACATCAACACCAACACCAACTATAGATTCTACCACCGAATTGGTTAAACTCATGCAAGAGTTGTGCATTTAGGGAAACGTGATTGAGAAGTTGAAAGAATATTTGAAGGATTTTCGGGAACATAAGTTGAAGAATGATAACTCCTATATAGTAGAGTTACAGAAATCTCACAATCTTGCTCAGAGAATAGATTTTTTATAGAACCAATCAGTAATGGCTCAAATTCTATCACAGGTTAAAAAAACCATATGGACAGATATCAATGCATCTATAATTGTTATTTGGCCATAAATCCAAATCATTTTTTGTTAGGAAGAGTTGATATAGAGGTCAAAAACATTAATAGAACAAGTGAGGGAAGTTTTGGGAGATAATCCAACTGAAGTAGTAGCATTGATAAAAATATTAAATTCTAAGAACATAGAAGAATTAGAGAGCTACAAATTGAAGATAGGACTAAAACCATCTTAGAAATCAAGAAGGCTTTGCATAAGAGAAACCTGATGGTTCAATTAGAGAACAAATGCCAGACTCTGGAAACTGTTGTCCACAGACTTCATACCAAGTTTGATTTACTGAATCAAAGAGGTCTACAAGGTTTAGTGGGCATGGATGACCAGTTAATAAACTTGAGTGACTATAGTAAAAAAAAATTTACACTATTCCCAAAGGCAAATCCAAGCTTGCAGGGGTAAAAGGAAGTATGAAAGGAAAAACTTTCCTCGAGCCTCTAGATTTCGATCTCATCATCAAACATGAGATTAAACATATTTTCATCAACATACCTACCTTTGATAAATATAACACAGTTGATCAAACATATAGAAAGCTAATGAAACTTTCTATCCCTAGTGAAGATAGATGGGATCACTTGTGTGAATTACTTGAGTGAAACATTTTTCATTTCATACAGCAAGGTCGCACCTTTCTGGGACCAGTCATCAACAACCATCCTCAACAATAGTGCCAGTAGCTCTAGTAGTTCCAAATTATTAAATTTTTGTACTATTTATGTAATTTTCTTTAGATATTTTAGGATTCTATCTTGATATTTTGACATCAAGATATTTTATAATTATTTTCCTAATATTACTTCATAATTCAAGGTAATAGAGGTTAATGTTTATGTAAAAGAAAGGACCATTGATGTAAAATTGTTCCATCGAGTGCCAGTGGACACATTTTAGTAATACATAAGCTTTTTCAGGATTCCCGTGTCATATTTTTTTGCTGAAGTGATCTCCTCTTTCCTTATAGTGTTTTTTTTTCATATGTGTTTCTTTTCTCTATTGTTTTAAATAAAATTAGGTTCAGGATTTGTTACATAGTATTTTATCACACCTCCTGCACTTCCCTGTGTCATACCCCGAAGTTCCCAAAACTTAGCAATTATGTAGTGTACCCATCCTGATATGTAGTTCAAATCCTCCCTAAAGACTTAATGAAAACATGCCTTGAGCCTTCCCTGAAGAAGTAAGCTCTAAAACCATAATTTCAAGACCAATGCGATTATGACACCCACAACTAGTGTTGATGTTTGGTTGTACTATACTGGCCTCGTGTTGTTAGCACACCTTTTACTTGGATACTCGCATTGATCCCTAAAAGGAAAGTTTTCCCAAATAGGACAAGAATATTCATGATCTAGAGGCTTCCATAACAATGAGCTAGATGTTGTTCGGTGTGGATGTGGTCAAATTCTCCCAATATTTCCTTTTGATCTTATCACTATGAGATTCCTCCTTGAGATGTAGGCCTTCCCCTATATTTGGAGAGATCCTAACTCCCTCTCACTGCCTATATATTCATTCTCTCCCACACCCAAATGGTTGGTCTATGATTATTTGCACCCTCTAAGATAGTGCCTACATGTTACTCATTTGGCTTGGAGAAGGAGTGCTTGGAGAACTTCAGCTTGGACTTGGACATTCACTCAAGGAGAGCTTATTGACATCAATGCTTGGTTATATGCCTCCTCCTTTATTTCATTAATATATATAATTGGTTATTCACTTTCCATAAATTTTTGAGCTAATGTATCATTTATCTTAATGCTCCTTGACCTTTTAAGTGGATTACTTTCGATTATGATTGTTGCACTTGCATGCTTTGTTGCGTCTTTGATATCTTGTACAGGTATTCAAATGTTGTGAGCAGTAGAGCTGAGCCTGAGGAGCAAGTGATTCGATATCTTCAACAAAGGAGTGAGTTATAACATCAGAACAAGGTAGGTAATCTTCCTCTTCTCTCACTTCAATTGTAATTTAGGAAAGTGTCTTGTAGATTGTCACGTAGGTTGCTAGTCTCACTCATTAGCCCAAATGGGTCATATCTGCTTGTAGAGAGGATTTACCTAGACAACAAGATGGTGACTCCATTAGGGAAGCTATAACCCTTTCCATCCATTCCTTCAATCAGATTCTCTGATGAGTTAGACCAACTGTCGATTTATTGGCTTGTGTGCATCACTGTAGATAGTTGCAGTCATTGGTTTTTGTTTGAGAGTGTTAAACCTACTCTAATCTTCAAGATTTTTTTTCCTTATTTTTCTTTCCCAAAGCATTTTCTACTCTAACAGTAGCACTGACAACACTAATTTTCAAATTATAGTCACATTTCTCTGCCTTTCATCACCCTTTTTTCCTTTAACAAGCGCATTGATCCCAGCAGATAGAAGAAAAATTAGGGTTTCTTCTTGTTTTTAGTGGTTTTCGACCTCTGTTAGTGATTTTCTAGTGTAGCTACAATGTTTTTTTCCTTGATTTGCATCCTTATGTGATTGCAATTATCTCTTTGATTTGTTAATGTGTGTTTGAACCTTGATTTCCTTCTAGGGATTCTAGGGTTTCTAGGTCACCCTTCACTCATTGCTTGGTCTATCTCCTTGAGATTGATTGCTTCCATTTAGAAGTCTATTGGAAAAAATACTGAAAATGGGTGAATCAGTATTATCAAATCAATAATTTTATTTCCCAAATAGACTTATATATGCTACTTCAGTAAAGTGAACTAGCATGTACATGCAACTGTTCTTAAAGAAACCAACATATATGTAGAGAACTTGTGATTTAGACAGTTTATCATGTGTTGAGCTTAAACCAGTATATCAGAGATTTATTAGACAGTGAATTAAAAGAAGAATAAAGCATCACACATAAGCAACACACATGAACACTAAAATTTAAGGTGGAAACCTAATGTGGGTAAAACCACCTGTTGTTGTCGTCTCTGTCTTCTTTTAATAATAAGAAAAACTGTTTACAATCTTATACTAGTGTAGAATCATACCAGTATGTAGTCTTCTACATGCAGAAGGTTACAACCTTCTCTTATTTTCCAGCTTCTACTGGAAGGGAGCTATAACCTCCTAGCTCTTGTACTAGCCAATATGTTTACTAGTACATAAGTGCTAGCCTACAGAAAACTCCACTCTTCCACCAGGGACCACATTTCATGAATTTTCAAACTGGATACTCCTGGATCAAAACACCACAAGTTTAAGGCCATGTTTCATCAAATTTTCATATTGGACCCATGAAAGCCTTTTAAACTTAAACTGCATCAACCAATATTTAGTTAACCTAAACAATTAGATCACTGACACCAGAACATTGTGCTAAACCCATAACCTTGCATCATCATCTAGAACCAGTTGTAACCTCAAAAATCATGCATCAGAGTGTATACACAACTTGGAATAGCCAAACCAGCATGTATATGCAACTTCATCAAAGCGAACCAATGTATAGATCTGCAAATACTTACTTGTAACTTCGCTACATTTCCCGACTTCAGACATACCCAGATCGTCAAATATAAAGGATAAAACATGTGTTAACAATTAGATCTAGCCCATCAAATCACATAATGATTATTCACTATGATCCTAATCCATCATTAGATCTCATCGATCATCAATGAAGCAAATCACAATCAATCAATTTGAACATTGTCACCGGAATGCAGTCACCAGAACGTAAAGCAAAACCCAGAACTCTGCATCAACAACTAGAACCAGCTATAACTTCAAACATCATAGTTCGTAAGGTATACACTACCTCGACGTGTCGAACCAAAATTTATACGTGCTTTTATCAATGCGAAACAACGTACATATCTGCAAATGCTAACTTAAAACTTCATAGATATTTCAAACTTCAGTCATACCCAGATCATATCATTTACATAATAAAAAATGTGTCATTATTTAGATCTAGACTATCCATGATCAAACCACATAATGATAATACATTTAGACTTTATGATCCCGATCCATCAACCATCATTAACCACATGGTTGCATCCTTAGATCGGATCAAGCAAATGCATCAAAAGCTCATAACCTGCATATATGATCTAATACTTCAGAAGATATTCAATACTTACACCCTCTAGTCTAATGATCTTCTCCTCCTTATATACTCTTAGGCCTTTCTCAATACCTTGGACCAAAACCATTTAGGACCAATAACTTGGACCCAATACCTAGGGTCAATACATTGGACCAAATGCCTTAGACCAATTACCTTGGACCAAAATACCTTGGATCAAATACCTTGGACCAAAAACATGGTTTTCCAACATGTACGTGCTTTTCCTACTGTGAAAGTGTGTGTATACGTTATACACTACTTTTGTTATGTGAAACTATGTGTATACATGCCTTGGACAAAGTGAACCAGTCTATACCTCTCTTTCTTCATTTTTTGGAGCCTGATCTATAATCCTTTATTGTTGACCTACTACACTGTGAACTTTCATATGAGTGAGTTTCCATCAAGGACAACACCTGTATCATAATGGAAACAAAAACACCAAGACACTCTTCCCCTTTGACATTAAGGGCAAAGGGCTAACCAATATATTCTCTCCCCTATGTTGTTCATGCTCCCCCTGAGTACATGCTAAATTCTCTGATTGAGCTCCCATGCTCCCCCTGAGCACAAGAAAAGTCTGCAAAAGTATTCTCCAAAAGAATAACATCACTCTATAACTCAATTATGTGAGTATGACCTTCCTATCACCAATGATGCATACATATGTCCATATCTCAACCAAGTATGGATATACCAATTGTTTATACATGACAAAAATATAATAACATCATCCATCCCATGCAAAGTGGGGATACAAATTACATCATTCATCCAATATGACTCATTCAAATGTATGAGAAGACATATCACACCCAAGAATTTTACATGACTTAAGCGACAAAAATTATAAATATCTAAAGCCATAGCTGGACTCAGCAACCATAATACCAAAAATGCAGAATGCGAGTGAAGGCTAAAGCTCCCCCTAAACCTGTGACAGAGAACCCATATCAGAGCTTGCCCCAATGTTTTTCTTGTCTGAAAAACATATATTCTCCTTGACCCAAAGAAACCCATGTTTCTATGCGACTATACTTCATGAAACAAACGTATAATAACCTTTCTCTGAAAAATTAGATTTAGCAGTAGGATGATGCAGCGTATAGTGTCTACGCAACTATACTTCATGAAACACGCATATAATAACCTTTCTCTGAAAAATTAGATTTAGCAGTAGGATGATGCAGCAACTACTCCCAGCTTTTGTCTAAGATATTCAAATGTTTCTTTGTGTAGTGGTTTATTGAATATATTAGGAACCTATTCTTTGGAGGGAACATACTCCAATTTGACCTTTTGTTCAAACACTTGTTCATGTAGAAAATGGTATTTGATGGGTATGTGCTTGGTCTTCGAGTGCATGACTGGATTCTTTGAAATACTGATGGCACTTGTATTTTCACATAGAATGGAGATGGGTGGAGTATATGTGATTTGAATGTCTTGCAAAGTTTGCATCATCCAAAGTAGTTGTGTGCAGCAAAATGCAGCAGCCACATATTCTACTTCAGCTGTGGATAAAGCAATTGAACTTTGTTTCTTGCTGAGCCAAGACACTAACTTGGAACCCATATAGAATGCACCACCACTAGTGCTTTTTATTTCATCAACACTTCCTACCAAATCTACATCTATATGCATGAAGAGTAAGATCTGCATCTCTAGGATACAATAAACCAAAGTCCTGAGTTCCTTGAAGATATTTGAAAATATTTTTGACTGCCTGAAGGTGTGATTCCTTTGGATTTGCTTGGAATCTTCCAACTATTCCTATTGCATGCATGATGTCAGGTTGGGTACTTGTTAGATAAAGCAAAATTCCAATCACAGATCTATAAGTTGGTTCATGTACTGCTGTCAATTCATCATTTGAGCTGAGATTGCATCTTGTTACCATTGAGGTACATATAGGTTTAGAATCTTCCATTTCGTACCTTTTCAAGATCTGTTTGAGATATTTAGTTTATGAAATAAATATACCATCTTTATTTTTTTGAACTTGTAGACTGAGAAAATAGGTAAGTTCACCAAGCAAGGAAATTTCAAATTCTTGTTGCATTACTGAAGCAAAATTATGACTCAGATTCTTCATCGCTACCAAAAATGATATCATCAACATAAACAATAATAAATAGCAATTTATTAGTTTCAATCTTTGTATATAGATTGATATCTATTGAACCTTTTGTAAAACCTTGTTGGTGTAGATATTTGTCAAGTCGGTAACACCAGGCCCTTTGGAGTCTGTTTCAGACCATAGAGGGCCTTTTTGAGTCTGCATACAAGTTTTTCATCATTTCCAAGGATGAATCCTTCTGGTTGTTCAATATAAACTTCTTCTTCTAATATCCATTTAGGAAGGCTGGTTTTACATCCATTTGGTATACTTTGAATTTCTGAAAGCTAGAAAGATCAAGAGACATCCTTATGGCTTCAAGTTTGGCAACAGGTGCAAAAGTTTCTTCAAAATCTATACCTTCTTGTTGAGCATACCATTTACAAACAAGTCTGGCCTTGTTTCTAATGACTTCTCCATTTTTATTCAACTTGTTTTTGAATATCCATTTAGTTCCTATAATATTTTTATCATGAGGTCTAGGAACTAATTCCCAAGTATCATTTTTTTCAATTTGCTCAAGTTCTTCATCCATGGCCTTGATCCAACGTTCACCTTTGGATGCTTCTTTTAAATTTTGAGGTTCGATGGAGGATAGTAATGCTAGATAGCTTGAGGTCCCTCTAATAGTTCTTCTTGTCTATACACCTGCCTCTTTTTCGATGAGAATTTGAATTTCTAGATGATTATTCTGAACATACCTAGACAGAGTATTTTCTTCTACCATTATTTCCTCTTTTGGTGCTTCATTTGTCTCTTCTTCAATATGATTTTGATTTGATGTGGGAAAATAATCCCCTTCTTCTTCATTGCCATAATCTTCCGTTGATTCTATGTGCTTTAGATTTTTGCATGCTTCATCAACTACAACATTAATGCTTTCAACAATTTTTTCATGTCTTTTATTATAACATTTATATCCTTTACTTTCGGAAGAATAACCAGGAAGAATACCTTCATCTGCTCTGGGTTCAAACTTACTAAGTTTTTCATTAGTCCTTTTGATATAACATTTTCTTCCAAAAACTTTAAAGTATTTTACAGTAGGAGTCTTACCATACCAAATTTCATGTGGGGTTTGATTGTTGTTTACTCGAACATTTGCTTGGTTGAGAATAGTTACGACAGTGAATGCAGCTTCACCCCAAAAGGTTGGATGAGTTCCAGATTCATCTAGCATAGCTTGACCCATTTGTTGAATTGTTCTATTCATTCTTTCTACCACACCATTTTGCTGGGGAGTCCTTGCGGTGGAGAATTTCCTTTTATTCCATGTTGTTCACAAAAGTCAAAGAATTCATCTGAGGTAAATTCCCCTCCTCAATCAGATATGAGGCATTTGATTTTTCGATCTGTTTCATTTCAACCAAAGATTTGAAGGCTTGGAAATTTTCAAAAGCTTCATCTTTATGCTTTAGAAGACCTATCCAATACATTTTGGAAAAATCATCAATGAACAAAATAAAGTATTCTTCTCCACGAGGTGAATTTTTCCTTGATGGTCCACATAAATCAGTATGGACAAGTTCAAGTGGCTTACTAGCTAACCCTTCTTTTTCCATGAAGTGAACTATGGTTTGCTTTCCGATTTGACATGGTTTGCATATTGTATTTTTTGGGACGTTGATATCTAGAAGATCACAAACAACCTTGAATCTTCATGATTTTCTTATTTTAGAAAATCTTAGATGTCCCAATCTTCTATGTCGCAGCTAGTTTTCATCATTTTTGCTTAGATAGAATTGTTTTTGTCCTCCCTTGAGTATGTATAAGTTGTTTGGAGTTCTTGTACCTTTGATCACTGTCTCTCCTGTATCAAGCTCATGAACAACACATCCATTTCATCGAAACACTACTTCATTTCCTTGATCACACATTTGAATGACACTCAATACATTATGCTTTAAACCGTCTACATACATAACATTTCTAGCTTTAACCTTTTCTTTCAAGAAAACAGAGCCTTTAACTTTTATGAGAGCAGAAGTATCTTTCCAAATGAGACATTCTTTTCCTTTTCTAAGGCATTATATCAGTGAAGTTTTTCTTTTTCACCTGTCATGTGTTTTGAGCATCCACTGTCGATGTACCATTGATTTTATTGTCCTTCTGCATAAAAGGCTATACCACATCTTTCTATTTGAGATTATTTCCTTCTCCATATCTTGGGTTTTAATAGATTTTTCTCCTTTTGATATGTTTGCTGAAATTTTCTCCTGCATTCAGATTCTTCATGGCCAAAGTTGTTACAGACTGACCATTCTATTTCATTTTCAAGAAGAGAAAAGTTATTATAGGAACTTTTCTTGATCCTTGTTACATTCCTTTGATTTCATGCTTCTCTAGTCATGATGGTTTTGTAAGAAACACATTGAGTAGCTTTGTGTCCAAAATTATGGCATGGAAAACATTGCCCATTAAAGAAGTTGTTGTGTTTATTGAATCTATTGACCTACTGATTTTAGTTTATATTGATATTCATCTTTGGAGAAAATTGAGTATGATTTACCTAAGATTGGTTGTGGCTTCTATTCATCCTTGGAGTAAATTGAGTCTGATTTACCTGGTGATCTGCTTTATGCTTTTGCTGATGATTGTCATACTATTCACTAGTCTTTGCTACATGAAGATAGCTTTTGGTGGAAATTGACAGCTTTAGTGATTGAGATCCTTCTTTAGTATAGCCAAGACCTGTCTTTATCAAAGGAGAACATTGAACATTGATAATTTCATTTAAAGTTTTTGATCCTTTAGAAAATATAATATTGAGATATTTCATTTTCTCAAGATCCTCCCTTAGACCCACAATTCACATTCAAGTTTTTCATTGTGTTTTTCTTTTTCAGCAAGTTGGTATGTCAATGTATCTATAATCATATTCTTTTCTTCTAAATAGATTTTGAGTTTATATATTTCTTCATGAAGGTCTTCTTCTTCTAAATCATCCCAAAAATTATCATCGTCATAAGCCATGAGAATTTTGTAATCTTGTTTAGTTTCATCTTCATCACTATTAGATAAACCATCGCTATCTTCATGAGCACAATAACTCCTTTTATTCACAACTTGTTTTCTATTCCCTTTTGCATATTCCTTTCCTTTTTCAAATTTATCTTTATGAGGACATTTGGCAACATAATGATCGACTCTGCCACGAGAAAATCATTTGAAGGGTAACTTACCTCTAAACCTTCCAAAACCCCGTTGAAGCTTTTTGACAAAGTTTACCTCATCTTCTTCTTCTGAAATATGTCCCGATTCATTGTGTTCTTCCTTTCCTTTTGTTGAAGCCTTAAATGCGATTTCTCTCATATCTGATGGTCCTCCTTTTCTCATCTCAAAGGTAGTTAAGATTCCGTGAAGCTACGTCAGAGTGATATTCTACAAATCTTGTTTTTCTTCTATGGTAAACACTTTGGATTCAAGTTTAGCAGACAAGGATCTCAAAACTTTCTCAACTAAGGTAAATTCCTTAATTTCTTCACCCAGATTCTTCATACAATTGAAAATCTCATATATACCTAGGAAGTAACTAGCCATGCTTTCATCACTATGCATCTTAAGAGTTTTATACTGAATTCTGAGAGTTTGAAGCTTAGCATGTTTTACCTTAGAGTCTCCCTCATAGCTCAGAAGGATTTTGTCCCATATTTCTTTGGCTGATTTGAGCTGCATGACTTTGACAAACTCGGATTGTGACAGACTTCCCAATCAAGTATTCATAGCTTTGGAATCGGTTTCATATTGCTTTTTACGTGTCGTATCTGTAGGAATTGCTACTGGAAATGTATATCCTCCTTCCACAATTTCCCAGACATCCATTCCAAGCGATTGTATATAGGTTATGGTTATTATTTTTCAATAAACAAAGTTGCTTCAATTGAAGATTGGTGTTCTAATGGATCCCATCCTTTCTTGATTATTCATGTTGATGGATCTCCCTTCAAGTGATCAAGCTTCTTCTGAAGGACTTTCTCTAATACCAATTGTTGGAAATAGTACTAAGAGGGGGGTGAATCGATATTATCAAATCAATAATTTTATTTCCCAAATATATTTATATACGCTATTTTAGTGAAGTGAACTAGCATGTACACGCGACTGTGCTTAAAGAAACTAGTGTTTATGTAGAGAACTTGTGATTTAGACAATTTATCATGTGTTGAGCTTAAAACAGTATATCAGGGATTTTTTAGACAGTGTAGTAAAAGAAGAATAAAGCATCACAAATAATAAATACACATGAGCACCAATATTTAAGGTGGAAACCTAATGTGGGTAAAAACCACCTGTTGTTGTCATCTATGTCTTCTTTTAATAATAAGAAAATCTATTTACAATCTTGTACTGGTGCAGACTCATACTAGTACGCAAGCTTCTACCAGCAGAAGGTTACAACCTTCTCTCATTTTCTAGATTCTACCTGAAGGGAGCTACAACCCCCTAGCTCTTGTACTAGCTAATATGTTTACTAGTACATAGGTGCAACCTACAAAAAACTACACTCTTCCACGAGGGGCCACGTTTCATGAATTTTGACTGGATACTCTTCGATCACAACACCACAAGTTGAAGGCCATGTTTCATCAAATTTTCATACTGGACCCCTCAAAGCCTTTTAAACTTAAACTACATCAACCAATATTCAGTTAATCTGAACAATCAGATCACTAACACTGAACATTGTGTTGAACCCAGAACCTTGCATCATCATCTAGAACTAGCTGTAACCTCAAAAAGCATGCATCAAAGTGTATACGCAACTTGGAATAGCTGAACCAGTATGTACACACAAATTCATCAAAGCGAACCAGTGTATAGATCTACAAATACTTACTTATAACTTCACTGCACTTCTCGACTTCAATCATACCCAGATCATCAACTATAAAGGATAAAACATGTGTTAGAAATCAAATCTAGCCCATCATATCACATAATGATTAGTCATTATGAGCCTGATCCATCATTAGGTCTCATCCATCATCACTGAAGAAAATCACAATCAATCAGTCTGAACACTCTCACCAGAATGCAGTCACCATAACATAAAGCAAAAGCCAGAACTTTGCATCAACAATTAGAACCAACTGTAACTTCAAACATCATATTTCATAATATATATGCTACTTCTATGTGTTGCACCAACGTGTATATGTGCTTTTATCAAAGAGAAACAATGTACATATCTGCAAATGCTAACTTAAAAATTTATAGATATTTCAGACTTCAGTCATACCTAGATCATATCATTTACAGAATGAAACATGCATCAGTATTCAGATCTAGATTGTCCATGATCAAACCACATAATGATAATACATTTAGACTTTATGATCCTGATCCATCAACCATCATTAACCACATGGGTGCATCCTTAGATCAGATCAAGCAATGCGTCAAAAGCTCATAACCTGCATATATGATCTAACACTTTAGAAGATATTCAATACTTGCACCCTCTGGCCTAATGATCTTCTCCTTTTTATATACTCTTGAGCCTTTCTCAATACCTTAGACAAAAACCACTTAGGACCAATACCTTGGACCCAATACCTAGGGTCAATACCTTGGACCAATTACCTTGGACCAAAATACCTTGGATCAAATAACTTAGACCAAAAACTTGTTTTTCCAACATGTATGTGCTTTTCCTCCAATGAAAGTGCATGTATACGTTATATGCTACTTTTGTTCTTTTAAACCACGTGTATACACACCTTGGACAAAGTGAACCAGAGTATACCTCTCTTTCTTCATTCTTTGGAGTCTGATCTGTAATCCTTTTCTGTTGATTTGCTGCACTGTGAACTTTCATCTGAGTGAGTCGTCATCAAGGAAAAAACTTGTATGATAATGCCAACAAAGTCTTGCTACAGTAAGGACACCATTTTCAAGTTGCTTTTGGTTCATGATTTTGAATTTATTTTAATTAGTGTTGAATTATATTGGTGCTTTGATAATTCCTTTTGCTCCATTGTCAAACATAGATTACCGTTGTTTTCTTTGGTAGGAATGAAAGTGAATGCTTGTTTTGATTTCTTTGTTTCGAAAAGAAAAGTGGAATATTTCTTCATTTAAGTATTTTTGAAACGATTTGCATTCGAAACCATAAGTGAATGAAATTTTCATTTTAGTTGTTTAAGATTGCATTTTTCCTTTTCTCATTGCATTAGTTTGCATTGTTGAATCAAAATGAAAAGGAAAATAACAAAATATTAGTGCATCCTAGTGAAAGGAAAGTGATTTTTGTTTCTCATGGGATTGCATTTTGGCATTGCATTTGTTAGTGAAAGTGAAAGATTAGATCTCATTTTTACATTTTTCATTGAAAGATAAATAGTTTTGTTTTGATGCATTTTTCTTGATCGATGCATTATTTGGTTGTCTCTCTTCCTTCATTAGTTTAGATTTCATCGAATGAAAATATTTCATTTTTATCATTTAGTTACATTATAGGAATTGAGGTGACATAATTTTGATCCTTAAAACCAAAACTTAAATGAACATAAACTTAAAATTTACCTCAATTAAACTAAGGAACATTTGGAGCTTAACATAAACATTTAGAGGTCTAGGCTAGAGACATGTTCTAGCATCTATAAACCTAGCAGCTATCGTTAACTTCCTGCGTTGTATCCTCAATGTGAAATCTCATTCTAGTACGGAAGTATATCGAAGGTTCTCTAGTACTTTCGGGTATATAGGAGGCACTTCAGTATGGAAAGTATATGGGAATGCTCTCATCGAACATTATGCATTAGACAACACTAACATGGACTTGTGTTCCACTTACCATCACGTATATATTGGGAGACCCTAGTAGGTTGTTATCTTTTAGCCACAGGTAATTGAGTCAACCACCTTGTAAACATGATACATCGAACATAGCATTTATGGATATTGGCCATCGTATGTTAATTCCTTAGTTTCGAATAAGGCATACATAGTGATTCACAGATGCTTGGTAAAACCTCTTGCGTAGCTTACCCCTCTTTTATTTTGTTTCGTTAATTTCTAAAATTAATTAATTAAATGCGAAACAACATCCTTCCTGTGGAAACACTCTTTAGTAGATCTTAGGTTGATGCCAATGGAAACATTTTCCGAGTTTACCAACCAAGGAAACTCCCCTGATGGGAATCCTAGGCCTTTTCCTTCTTTTGGAAATGTTTGTGCTTCCTATATGGAAATTTCGTCCCTTCCTGGATTGACCATTGGTCTACGAGTTTGGTTATTTTCGAGCTCGATGATTCAGTGTGTCCAAACCACTTTTAGACCAGGATCTCCTCCACCCAAACAACATCAACCTCTAGTTGATCTTAAAGTTGACCCTTTTCCTTCTTAGCTTATTTCTTCACCCGATTCTTCCTCTTCGCCTGGTAAAATTCTAGATTCTAGTAACCAAGAAGCTAAGAAGAAGAAGAAGCAAAATAAGAAAGGGGGAAACCAAACAACTATTTCTACCGATGCAACTAATGAAGAAAAATATTCCAATCAGCCCCAGAAAGTAAAATTCCCTTGCATGTTATGTAAGGGTGACCACCTTCTTCGGAACTGTCCTAATATTCCCAAGGTCTTAGAAGTTTGGTCCACAGGTTCACATCAACCTTTGTCATGAGCCTCTAGAGATCATGATGGTGATAAACCTTCAACTAGTAATAATAAACTCCACGGGAAAAAGGGAAATGTCAAATTTCCCTATAACTTGTGTGAAGCTAATCATCCCATTCACCTTTGTCTTCTTTTGGATGAAGCTTCCAAAGAGTTGGAAAACCTTACTATTTCCTAGCCTCATCTTTCAGCTCATTATCGAAATCTTTCCCCTTATCCTTCACTAGTTGATCCCATGGAAAATTTTAGGGGCGAATTTTCACCCTTGGGCGAAATTAAGGGGTTTATATTTTTATTGGGTGAATATTTTGTATCACAGTACATTGTTAAAAATCGCCTCAAATTTATTTTATAAAAAAAATTAGGTATGGAGGTTAGCCTACCTTATTTTAAGGGAGTGTTACATAGTAATTTGTCACCGTTTGTCACTGTCCCTGTTACCCCTCTCCTGCATCTTGGAGGACACATTCCAGGACTTGTGAGAAGTGACAAGACCTGAAACCACTTGCATTATTCACCTCTAAACAAGAGCTTCATATGCCCTTAAGACATCTCCTGCTCATTGCCCTTAAAAACAACCATTTTTGCATTAGCGTTGGTGCCCTGTGTTATGCCCATGCCAATGGGGAAAATCCTATTGAAAGGGCGCACCATTAGAGCTCTGTCCCAAAGTCCCAATCGCGCCAACCATTTTGGGCAAAGTTTTGAACTAATCAAACCTCCGAAGGTTCTATCCAACTCATTCACCAAACTAACTCCAAGTTAAGTGAGGATGGTTTGGCTTCAAATCTCCTTGGATGGAAAGTAGTTTGCCACCATTCCATGGAAGTTTCCAAGTGATGAAGCCAAATCCATTATTGTTTGGATTGACCTTATCTCTTCCTTTTCCTCTATAAAATATTGTCTCCATGGCTTGAGCAAGCTAGTTCTGACTCTAGTGGCAATACTTGTGCTGAAAGGAAGATATCAAAAGATTGGAGCTGCAAGAAGCCTTCTTTGCATCCATAAGGCTTTACCTAAGTAAGGAGACTTTGTCACTAAAGAGAGAGAGAGCTTGTCCCTCACCCTTTCAAGCTTTTGCAAGACTTGTGTAGCTGAGCACCCAGCCAAAGGAGGACTTGACGTCAGGACGCTGTTTGTATTCTCCTTTGTTGAATATTAATAAATAGATGACTATCATTATGGTTCCATTCTCGTTGTACTTGTAATGGTTGATGTTGAATTATATCCTTCCTGACTGACGTATAATTGCATATATTAGATTTCACACTTGTGTTTGTGTTGTTCTCTTTGCGTGCAGGTGTCCATTCACATGGATAGTGGAGGATCGTGACCGGCCAAGGCAAAGGAACGTGGACGATGTCTCTTCTACAAACTAAAGCGTTGGATCCCAAGTAGGTCTTCATCACCTACCTTTTATTTGCAATTAGGAACTTGCGTGATAGCATTGTTTGATTGTTGCTAGACTCGTTCTGGGCTAGTAGGGATCGTCTCTATCCATAGAGGGGATTTACCTCTCCAACAAGTTCCATCCCTGTTAATAGCAAGAACAGGGTTGACATTCTTGTAGTAGGCTATCATTTAGATCCCGTGGTTGGAAATAGTAGTGGATGTCCACCCAAGCTACCATTAGATTTGGTTTCTAGCCTCCTACTTTTGGCTAGGCTAACTATTATTTGGATTTTGTATTAGCCTCTGATAATATTGGCCAAGTGCTACCAGGTGAATCATAGTGGATTTTGTGTTGGACTTGATATACTGGCCAAGGTACTCCCATTTAGACTCTACCCCTGGGATCTTAGTACTTTATACTGGATTGTTGCAGAACCAAGTAACGCCTTAAAAATAATTTGATATATTTGAACTAGCATTTATTTCATCTTCAATTCACAAGATAAAGAAACCTTTCACCCAAAGAACAATGAAAAAAAAAACAGACACAGTTTCTCCACTCTGTAAAGTCGGGCAGCTCCTTTTTGCTCTAGATTCCTCATTACTTAAACATTCAAGACATATATAAAAGGAAAGACATACAGAAATATTTAGTAAAAGTAAAATAACATATTAGAGTAGCAGTGGTTGTGGAAAAATATAGGAGAGTTAACACAAAAGTATATCATATTGTTTTTATAGGCAAGAGATGAACCAGTCACATACTCAATTATACACTTAATAGTTAATGCAATACCCTGTACATGCAGACTGGAGATACTCCTCCAAAACTAAATAGTTTAAAGATGTGCCAAAATAGAAGTTGTCTTGCAGAGGCCCCAAAAGGACCAATTTATGTTCAGCCTAAATTCGTATCCTTGCAGTGTCTTTTTTTTACTATTTCTCCTCTTCAACCACCACCACTGCAAATTCCTGAGGACACAGCCAACAATATACATTTAATGCATACAGAAATTTACAAAACTTAATAATGCAAGAATCTGCGTCTTTCACAATCTTTAAGAAGACTTGGTTGCAAGCCATGATAATTTACAATCATCCATCTTACCAACAGAATATTAAATTGGCCATAAGGTTTTTCTTTTCTGCCATATATCTATTGGAAGGGCAAGATATTTTACTACTCTGAGCAAGGTTCAAGCCCATTCAGCAGCTTCATGAAGTCAAGGCCAGTACTCCCACCAAGGCAGAGTATTTGCAGCACCTTGGTCTTCTTCATTGGAAAAGTGATTGCAAGCATCTTCATGAAGATATCCTTCATCTACTCAGAAAAATTGCTGATATGCTTTTGGAGGAAGGCCCGTGCCACAAAGTGCCATATCTTGTCCAAAGCCATATCTTTATCCTTGAAGAGAAGTGTAATATCACTGAAAGGTTTGATGTCATTTAGCTAGTGAGTCATTTGGCCGCAGAGACAATGTCAGCAATCTTTTTGTCTGCGGCGTCAAACCAGACTTTCTTCGAAGGAAGTCGATGACATTGTCAAGAAAAACGAGGTCAGGTTGTTCCTTCAGAAGTCTTGGGGTTTAATCGTAAGGGTCTGTAGATGCAGATGCGAATGGTGCAGGAGATGATAACACAAAATCTCGAGCACGAAAGGGAGGTGAATTGATCAAGTGGAATAAAACAAGGATCGGGTACTATGTCGGTGTTGATATCACGAATGGCTCAGTGGCGTTGGGTGTCGAAAACTATGACGTATGTCAACCACCGCCTGTTAAAGATGCCATGCAACGAGTCGGTGATACATCTACACACCGGCGAGTCGACACACAGATTAAAATCCTTAGATAACGTTGGGTTACACTGCCTGTTAAAGATAACTAAATTTTTTTTTTGGCATAACACACCGTCCATGAGGGATTCGCACCTAAAGCGAATCATAACCACCAACAATTCAATCGTTAACCAAAGAGTCTACAACTCTCGTTGGCGGCATATGAAGCCTGGCCACCGGAGTTTGAATTCACTCACGGCACAAGAAGTTAGACAGGCCGCATATTCGCATTTGAAAGGTTCATGAGTAAAGCTAAGAATTAAATTAAATACATTCCCACGCGGATTCATATTAACAGCCTGCGTGCTTACGCTTTATAAAATATCGAGATAGGCCAAGTTGATACGTTGGGAGCATAACGAGTTACAACGGTTCATTAAAAAAAAAATGAAAATTAACAGTGCGTCAAGTTTGGGACAGGCGTGATTTGAACTGTGCGGCTATGGTATTTCATGTCTACCCCGCTCTGTTACTCATCACTTGCCCCTCCTCCCGAGGTTTGGCTTCGGATTATTAGTAATCAAGCATTTTGATGGAACAACCCGATATTCGGGATTTAAGCGGCAATAATTTGGGAGGAACAGTGGATCCAAGAGCATATATCACGTGATGTAGAGTTTCTAATGTCATTAATCGGGTGTTTATTGCTCCACTTTCCTCTTTCGTTCATTTCTAAATGCGTATAAACGCGCGCATTTGAATATGGTTGTGCTCAAAATAAATTAATGAAAGTGTTGTAAATAAGCGTGATACTTGGTGGCCAGAGTGTACACGACTGTAAACTCTTAACTATGGCGGCTCATGCATCATTGATGTATTGTCCACCACTTGTTTTGTCAGCTCAGCGTTTGTCTAGAAAGACTTCTCTAATCTCAGAGTCATTTATTCTACACAACCCACTGCCAATACTTGCGAGGGAAGCTCTCGGAGGTTTGTACTTCCTGCTAAAAGTTCGTTAGAGTTGAATAGATTAAAGAAATATCCAATCATAGGCGTGATTAACCATACTGTTGCACGATTGCCTTTGCTCTTTTTCAAGGATTTTGCATATAGAGGGTTCAGGGGAAGTGACCTTTATAGACCTCTAAACTCAATAATTTCTTCGAGTGCAAGGAACTTGCATATGGCTCCAGTAAAAGAAACCAGTTCATGGGAGAGTAGAAGGCGACAATAATATTTCATCTGCGAAGAAGAAATCGAAGTTGAAAGATGACGGCGTGGCAGCCATTGAGGTGAAGGTCGAAACTGTGAGCAAAGTCTAGCACGGAAGAGTTAGGGTGTTGAAAGTTGGAACGAAGGTGGAAAATGTGGGGCCTGTTGTGTATTGGATGTCTAGAGACCAGAGATCAAGAGACAACTGGGCTCTCTTGTATGCAGTTGAGCAGGCTACCAACATGAAGACTTCAGTTGCCGTGGCTTTCAATTTGGTTGATGATTTCTTGGAAGCGGGAGCTCGCCATTTCGGTTTCATGCTCAAGGGATTGCGAGTCATGGAACGCCATCTCAAGTCCCTGGGGATTCCATTCTTTTTGTTTCAGGTAGATTATGTTTGTTTATGTTTAATTTTAACGTCATTACTAGAGCCCCGCAATTGCTAGGACTTGTTGTCTTAGACGCAAAATAAAAAATTGAGATTGAACAGAATTAGAATTTATTAGAGATCTGATCAATGATGTTGAAATTTATCTAAACACAACTGATTGGCTCGCCTAAATGCCTACTTTTAGATGTTTTTTTTCGCGTTATTCAAAAGGGATTTTATTTATTTTATCATTCAAAATGTTGGACCTTCAGCCATACAAACTAAATTAGGATTTATTAGAGATTTGATCAATGATGCTAAATTTTATTTAAACAGAAACGATCGGCCCGGCTAAATGCCCGCTTTTAGATACTTTTTTAACATTATACAATTTATATTTATTTATTTAATCATTGAGAATGTCGGACTTTGTCATACAAACTAAGGTAATGGGGTTCAATGACAAAGATTATTTGTTTAATAGGTTAGTCATACAAACAAAGGTTATGGGGTTCAGTGACAAATATTATTTGCAAGATACTGATATCAGGATTGTGTGAGGCGACCTTGAGTCTGGATGCCCTGTTGGATAGTGTTGACTCCCACGGATGGCTCCCAGCCTCAACCCCTTCTCATGAGACCTGAAGCAGGGACCTGATGGATACTAAACTCCACACAAACCCACTGATCTACCCCTTATAGATTATTTGTTTTAATAATATGGCAATAGCGACCTTCTCTTAGAGACCTCAGTATTTGAAGCTTCAACAGCTCTAGAGTGATGAAGGGATCACAGGTCTTTGTATTTGGATCCTTCGATGAGGATGAAACTTCTTCATTTCAGAAGGCCCCAGCGGAAGGAGGCGTAATCATATTTAAGCAGAGTGGTTTGCAATCTGGTTCATTTGACAGTGAAATTCAGTGTTCATCGAGGAATAAGGAGGTATCATCTAAACAAGCTAGTAAAAGTTTAGCCTTACTGTCAAAAAATTTCATTTGTCTAAAAAAAAAAAAAAAAAAAAATTGAAATATTTGATGGAGAAAGCATTACATGTCCGAAAAACACGACGTGTGTCGTATTCCAATCGGTATTTCCAACACCGACAAGTTACCATCGTCTTCTTCTCCCAAAACCGACACAAGCCTTTATATTAATACTCACCCTATCAGAATATTGAAAGTGTCGCGGGAATTTTATATAGTAAATACATTTTATGCATATGTTCCTTCCACGACACTCTTAAAGCACTTCCAATCGGTACATGAGCTGCCCCGCGCAAGTCTGTTGTTCGAATGGTGTACCTTTATTAAAAGTTTCTCTGTAATTGCCTGAAACTCTGCGTCCTCGAGGTACATGCCAAAACCTTACGTACCCACTTTCATTCTTGTTATTTTCTTATTAATCGGTTAATTTAAATTATAAACTAGTGACTTGCGTTGCTCTGTTTTACTCCAAAAAAAATATCCAGGTTGGGTGATTCAATATGGGAAATCATTGAAGAAAGAAACTTGAATCGTGGTTCCGAAAATTAGTATACAAGTAGAAGGTGCTATGCCTCCCACCAAGCTCATGCTAATACTGAATTTAAAAGGAAAATTATCAAGCAGCTGGGTCAATAATTCATGTGAGTCAATGACTATTCCATAATCTCCACAAATGATTTACGAAAATATTATAGTTGGCTTATAAAGCATGCCAATAAATGTCTTGATTGGACATCTTCCTCATTAAATGAATTAACTGATATGTCCAGTTATCTAACTAATCATTAGAGGAGTGTTGCAAGGCCTCCCCTACATTTCCTTCCCAAAGCACAGCCAATATATGCATTTTCTTTTTGCAGCCAACACTGAGTCATCGGCATTCTCATGATTGAGATTTTAAATATAAAGGCTAACCTTGGGCATTCAGTAATAGATCTCATCTACTTTTAGTAAGTATTCATTAGAAAATTTGCAGATTTAGATGTTGCTGTAAAACTTCTTTGGCTCTTAATGGAATATCCTCCTGTAGTGATATGTTTGTCTATTGCAGAGGTTCTTCACCTTTACCTTCTGGAGATGCTTCATGTACATATGGATGCCTTAATTTCAGTTGATACTTGTAACTTGACCTTAGTTAAAGTGCTGGTACTAATCTTCAATGTAGGTACTAAGACTCTTCCTATGTTCCTCCCTCACTTGAGTCTCAAAATCATCATTAACAGAAAAAGAACATTAGGAGCTATTGCACAGCTTCTCCAATCTCTACCTTTGCTAATACCTCTCAATCGAACTGTCAATAAATCTGAACCACTTCATTTTTCAAATCCTGGTACATTTGCTAATTTCATACCCAAGTTAAGAAACGTTCCCAATCCAAATATATCGATAGTGCCATAATTGCCACACTTGACTCCTTATGTGGTTGGAGGAGATGGATCAACAGTTTTATATAAAGGAGAGATCCGGGATATCCAGATAAGTCTTGCAAATGTTGTTCCTGTGGTGGAATCAAATATTTCCCTTTCGGGGAAGCAATAGAAAAACATAATTTCTATTGGGTATGAAATATTACAGTCAGCTCTTCCTTTGCAACCTGATGCATCTGTGGTTATCCCTGTTAGGCTACAAACTGGAAGCAATATATATATCTATCTATATATAGATATATATATAGAGTGAGAGAGCATATTTAATCAATGTTATATTAAATTTAAAAGTTGTTTAAATTATTTTCAATCCTTACATTAAATTGATATCATGCACTAATGTATTTGTAGTGCATAGAACCTGTAAATCATCCTTTAGAAAAAGGCCTTCAACAAGGTTTCTATCATTTAAACAAAGACTACCATTGTGAGACCCCTCACCGCATTGAATACAAGCTTGCATTTGTTTATCACTGCTTGAAAGAGTAGTTGATTGTAGTCTTTCAAGTGGTCCATTGACTATATAAAAGGATTTGAAAATCCAAAACTCCTTACTGTTTGAGAGAGAGATGGAATGTTGCTTCCTCAGCGCCTTTTCTTGTAGAGCAAAATACAAGAGTTGCTTTTCCTCCAGAATATTGTATGAGCATATCATAGAGGAAATTTTGAAGACGCTAAGTAGATATAGAATCATCATCAACCATACAAGACCCTATAGAAAAAGAACAAAAGTGTGAGAGAAAATTCAAAGTTCAACCAGAATAGAATAAAAATAAATAAATAAATAAATAAAAATAAATATACTATATGAAGTATCAGAATGTGTTGTTAACACAGTAAAAAGGTAAGATGCAGAACACAGTCAATTGTAATATTCAATTGCTGGATTGTCAAATGAGAAATTTATTCATGTTGCTTACGTCCAATGTGCAACAAATTATATATGTTCAAGCTCAACAAACAAAAATGGATAGTAAATAATACCTTTTCAAAGAGAGTCATTTTTGGCTGAGGCATATCCTGTCTAGTGAATAATAGTTGTAAGAATCAACTTGGATGAGAATCAACTTGATATGTTTTGATAAGAATTCATTTCAGAACATAAAAAATGAAAGCATGTTTTAAGGTTGTTGGAGCTGACTAGTTGGATGAATATGATGCACGAAGTTTACAAAAGCTATCAATTTTCATTCTAACTTATTGACTAAGCAGTCAACTATGTTAGGATTGAACAAACTTATCTGCTATAGATTTGAAAAAAAAAAAAAAGTGGCAGATTTGAAATATCTGCTAAGGGAAATATTACTGCAAAATCTAGCAGTCTAGTGAAAAGTAAGGTCATTAAGTTTTTATGGATAGGTGACTTCTGGTGTAAACTGAGCTGATCACTCAATCTTTTCAGATTCGTCTATCAATGAATAAGTCTTATCAATACCTCCATCCTCTATTTCCATATTCATTTTGACTATCTGCATAATATGCCTACAAGTGTCAGTTGCACTTATCCACACATTCCATACTAATTCATTAAACTATTGTTGCCTCCTTGATGTCCTTTCCAAGGTTTTCAATGAAAGCCATAAGTTTCATACATAATCAACACACGAAAGAATGATTTCCAATTATTATGCTTAACATTGCTGGTACATGGATACCTATATAAATCATGACTTATGTTATGGATGTGATATTTATAATTTTAATTTTATTTTTATTTTACATATCAACATGAATGATGAGATGGAAATAAAATAATGAATACACTTGACTACTAGATGTGAAAATGAACTTACAAATATATTGGGTAGACATGGCCAAGTATGTTATATAAACTCAAAGATCAATATCATAGATAAGAATTTATTTCGTTATCTGAATACAATTGATTTTTATATCGATGCATATGTTATAATTTGTGGGCAAGTGTTTACATTGCAGATAGTATCATTACCAAACCGACTACGTGATGACAAAACTCCAAGAACAATTGAGGCTCAATGAGATTCCATAATAGGGTATTGACCCTAATTCTACTAGGAGGGGTGGAGGTGTTGCCCACCGTTAATCCTCAAAAACCTGGAGTCATGGGAGGACTGTGTGAGTAACGCTCCCCTAGACGTGTGATGATGACTGCCGGATGCCTACGAGGAAATCAGGTCAATTTAGTTGATGTTGCTATCCTTAGAGTTATGAATGGTTAGGACAGTATAACTGACGCCATAGCATACTCCAGTAGAGGACGGATAGGATGGGAGCGGAAGAGATTAGGAAGGACGGGATGATTTTAGAATAGGTTGGGAACCTAGTTGGGACAAGGTATGACTATTAAAGTTGTAAACCTATAAATGTTTTAAAAATATATATATATATATAAAATAAAAATTTCACGGGACATAATCCTTACAACAAATTATATTAATCGTTAAAATAAATACTAATATACTATATAAACTCAACTTCGGGACGAAGTTTTCTTTGAAGGAGGGGTGTATGTAATGACCCAACTTGAGTCACTGATTATTAGCATGCTTACGAGACATGTGTATGATAGCTACATACACATGCATTGCAGGCAATGCACTAGTATACATACTAATTTAATCATATAAATGTCTATGTAAGAAAATGAATTAGTTTTTTAAAGTATTAATTAATACCTTATTTATTAAGTAGAACAATAAAATTTATTTATTTATTTATTTAAATAATAAATAATCATTATTAGAATGGACAAGATTTACTTTACTTCATAAATCTTTTGACAATTCATGATAAAGTACTTGAAAGAAAATACTATTCTCGGAGTCGGTTGAGATGATAAGGTTAAAATCTCATTTAATGAATTAATGACCAACTCAAGTGAAAATATCTTAATGGATAAGGTTAAATCTTGAGATTAATTGGAGGAAAGGGAGGTGGGGTTTCTTGGGAGGAAAGAAACCTTCCCTATATAAACATAATTGAAAGGAGAAGTAGGGGGGGAAGAAAATCAGTCTGTTTGAGGGATGAGCCGAGGGCTCGATTTTAGAACTGTAAATGGGGAATTTGTGAGCTGTTCTTGGAGTTTTGGGCACGGGAGCCAGTGGACTTCCATTTCAAAGTCCTCTGGATCTGGGAACTGCAGAGGTTGATCCCAGATAGGCAGGGAGGAATAAGTTGGTTTGGTAATGGACGCAGAAAACTTGGAGCAATGTGATCAACACCAGACGGGAGAACCAGGTACGCAAAGAATCAAGTACGCAGATGCATTTAATTTGATAGAATTTATTTGATAGAATTTTGAAAAAGGAAATCTGTCAATTTGATTAAAATATAAAACTTAATATCAGTCTTCACATTTGATTGAAAAGGAATATCAGATTAAAATATAAAACTTAATATCAGTGTTCACATTTGATTGAAAAGGAATATCAGTCTTTAAAGTCTTTACATTTGATTGAAATGGAAAACCAATCTTTACAATGAGTCATAGTAGAGCTTTCGAGTTGCTTAATAGGTGTTGCAATTTTCTTTCTTCGAGGCATCAATTAATGATAATTTTCTTCACTAGGCCCTTTTAATGACTTCAAACTAACTTTTCAAAGAAAACTTATGCAAATTTTTAAAAAGACCACACATGTTTTCGCTTTTTAGGAGCTTGATATTGAATCTGTTGTATCTCTGTAATTTCAGATCTCCAAGGTCTAAAATTTCATCCTGTGGTAGCCCTCTGAATCCTCTTTCCAACCCCACAAATCTGATCAAGATTGGATTTTCCAAGAAAGAGTTATTCCCAATCTCCCACAATGACCTAATTATAAAATAGTTCAGTAGAGCGAACTTGTACAAAGTGTTATGTGTCACTGTTTCGACCTTCAGGCCTGAAAACGATATCCAACAAACTACAGTCTGTCCTCTTTCTGTCACTTTTTACGAAATTTGAAATCCGATACTCAGAGAAAAAGTTATGACGATTTTCCCAAGGTCACTTGTTTGATATGGAATTCGGGAGCTTGCAAAAACCTAACTTCCTCGTTTCATATCTCTGAAAATATAGCGACAAACGGTTTGAAATTCGAACACGAAGTTCATCACGATTTCATCTCAAATGGGTTTTTTTCGCTTTTGAAGCTTCGTAGAAAAACGTTATAGCGAAAATGCCACGATGACTTGTTTGAAGCAACGAAACCCTGGAATCCAAAGCTCTAATACCAAATGTTATGCAACCAGCTCACAAAATAGAAGAAGAGATGTTGATTTGGGGTAGCATCGAATGTGCTCTAGCCATGAAAATTGGTGGAGAAGCTAAAGCACATGAGATCTCCAAGACCCAGAAATGGTTTGGACAGATTGTACCCGGTTTGGGAGATATTAAAATAATTAATATTTTTAATGGAGTTCTTAAGTCTAAACTTAGGAAAAATAAAATATTAATGGGTATTATATAAAACTGGGTTAGAAGGTTCCAAACGTCATGGATCAAGCCAAATCTAATCTTAGCCATTGATTAGAGATTTAATCTCGGTTGTTGAAGGACCAACAAGAAAAGTATAAGAAGAGGCTTGACGGTCAGTTGGAGAATACACCAGAGTGATTAGTCATTCATTTTGCTAGAGCGGGGTTGCTAAGCAAAGTTGAATCAGTGATCAACAGCGAGGGGTAGTGAGTATTGGACAGAGAGGCAGAGACAATACTGAAAGACCAGTGCAGAAACAAAATATAGCGAGAGCAGCAGCCAAACCAGCCTACGCAGAGCCCAGCAGAGACAGTGCAGAGGCCAAAGGGACTACGTCATCCACATAGAGGCTGCTGGAGTGACGCAGAGGGTCCCAGAGGCTGTGCAGTGCCTCAAAGGGCTAACGCAAAGGATCCTAGGGTTGACGCAGGTCAGCAGGAGGCTGACGCAGACACCAGAAAGGCCAGCGCTGAGCTTCAGTTGTGCCAGAGAGGGTTTCGTGGGACAGGTTTTCTGAATACCTGTTTTCGGTTATAGAAGTATTGTTGCCATGTATTTTTCTCTGTCGGGTGAGTCGGTTAGGCACCCAGTTGTACTCAGAAAGACTGCATAATAATATAACCCTCTAAATAACTGCACCGGTTTTCCTGCATTGGGTTTTTCCGAGGACATTTGTCCAAAAATAACGGTGTCGCTTATGTGCTTGTTTTCTTTCAGATGATGATCTATAGATGTTGTGACTGTATTGTGTTTATTTTGGTATTTAAATGTTTTAAATAACTTGTTCGAATTTAAACAAGTAGAAGAAATAAACCAGCAGAATACAGATTAATTTTCTAACGGATAGACTTAGAAAATTCAACAAGAGATAGATCAACGACTTCAAAATTAGTCTCTTCAAGGGGGCAAACTCCTTTAGATTACACAAAGGAACAATTCTTGGATGATATAAATGACAAAAACTCCTTCCTATAGATAGGAGTCTAACCTTTCTATATAAAGGAGTCTAAGGGGTCACAATATAGTCACAGCCGACATAACAATAATAATGTAAGCACAACAATAACAATAGTGGGCTTCTATGGGGCACAATAATAACAATATGGGGACAACATTGGCACAACAATAACAATAAGGGGCTACAATGACAATAATAATGGGGGAATACACTAGTATTATAGGGACCTAATAGAAAAGAATATTATAAAATGCAAAATATGGTCAGGACATTATATTAGCGCATGGGAAAAAGCCAAACATGAGCTCTACCCCTTCATTATGGCCATCACCTTGGTTCCTAGGGCCCCATGAGTGCCCCCACATCATTAAGGAACCCACAACATGCTCCCATCTTCTGGAGCCCTAAGCACTGACACAATGAAAAATCAAGAAAAAAGGCAAATGAAGAAGGGTAGAAAAACAAAGGTTGGGATAATTCATGTATCCTCGATTGCTCTCTCCTCCATCTATACACTTAAATATATGGACATACCTCATCATTACCACCCTTGAACCCATGGCATTTGGCTTTGAGACCCCTATGTCCCTATCCACCTCATCATTATTCACATGACCCCTATCAATTGAAGGATGTACCTTGGACTTGTCTTTCTCCTTAGGGGTTGGGAACACCTAATAGGGTTGTTTGTTAGCCACTCCTACCTAGGGTGTAATGTTCCAAACTTGAACAAACAATGATATATAAAGCAAAAACGATTCTCAATCCCTCTTTTCTCCTTCTTTTCTCTCCTCCAAAAGTTGGCCCCACTTTCCTTGGACAACTAGCTAGGGCATTAAGCAAATTCTTCTAGAGAAGGAATTTTTGAAATTCATTCGAACAAAACTCTTCCTTGATATCTTGTCTTGAGGCTCTCTGAATTTAGGTGAATTCTCACGATTAATTCTCCATAAATCCTTGTGCCCTAGGTGTCCCCTAGAAGGGAAGCCCAGCTTGTAACTCCTTGGATAGGTGTCTTTCTTGTGGATTGTATGAGCCCTGTATTCGGTAGAATAAATGATAAGGCACCCTTTCTCCTCCCTTGCCTTGACTTAGTGAATACCTTGGAAACATTTCTTCCCACGCTTATTCACAAAACCCTAGGTCTAGTGCAAGCCTTTCCTAGGTCTTTCAAAGAGAGCGAAGAGCCTTTAGGAAGTGTTAAATGATTACACATGGCTCCTTTGAGAGGTCCTACCTCATCTTCGAGAGCCTTGTGTTAGTTTTTGTAGCATCGGATGTGTTCTAGCCACGAAATTTTGTGGAGAGGTTAGAATATATGTATTCTCCAAAACCCAGAAATCGTTTCTGCAAATTCCACCTAGAGATGACTTAATTAAAATAATTAACTTTTTTTTTAATGGTTCATAAATCTAAACTTAGGAAATCTAATTAATTAAAGGGTATTAATTAATTCATGGTGAGAATCTTCTAGAAGAAGACATGGATCAATTTCTAGTTAATATTAGCCATTGATTGTGTTTTAATCTTTAACTAAAAACTACTTTATTATCTAATATATTAAAGATGTCATCTGTATACATAATTATATAGTTAAGGATGTCGATAAATACTGTATCCACTGCTCTTGATGGAAATAAAAATTAGAGTCCAAGGGTTGTGAGATAGATGGTTCCATGTGAAATAAACCATGTGTTATATCTTCTGCAATGTTGTTTGTCAGACAAAAAAGAACCTGCAAACAAAGAAATTTCTTCAATAATCTGAAACTGAACTTCAAATATCTGTTTAAATTTAAATGCTATTTAAGGTGAGATATAAAT
Source organism: Pinus taeda (assembly GCA_000404065.3). NCBI lineage: Eukaryota > Viridiplantae > Streptophyta > Pinopsida > Pinales > Pinaceae > Pinus > Pinus taeda. Next base: position 112,447 of record APFE031384745.1, on the reverse strand, counting down.
GAAACAAGAAAAATAATCAAGAAGCTTGATCATAAAGTTGCAAATAAAACAATACCATTAAAGGCATTGATATCTTTTCACTAGCAAGGGTACTGTCAATTTACTACTTAGAAAATGTATCTGAATATCTTCCAGAATAAGCAAATTTTTATTCAAGAAAAAATCGTATATAGGTTGTTGCATTCTATTTAATAGAATAGACAGCCATCCAATTTCATATATGAAAACAACAGTGTTCATTCTCGCAAAAAGAAATGATTTAGACAGAACAATGTTTTGTGGCTTGCTTATATAACCATCAAATGCATCACATTCTGCTTACAGGCCAACTTCTGAACTATTAACGACTGATTGATCTTGATTTGATCAGCAAAAGCTTGAGCTCCATAGGTCAAAAGAACCATAGTTTCTATTGCTATGATATTAGAATGCATATTAGACTTGAAATCACAAACTCTGTCAATGTAGGCAAACTCAAAAGTTATATCAAGTCTGTATAAACAAAATCTATATAGGAACTCTTAACTTGGTTCTCAAAGTTATTAAAAATACAAAAAAAATATGATGGGAAAATATTCGTATATATAAGGCCATTGCAAAATGCCAAAACTGCTGCCAAAGGGCATTGCTTGAAAAGAGCATTCCTGGTCGAGAGCTATAAGGCTCAGTGGTATCCCCAACAGCTTTACATAACATTATGTAAATAAACAATACTACAGACAAAATTTAGACCAATCCTAGTCTAGCTTCTCTTAGAGCCTTTCACACAGATCCCTAGTTAATTATTAAGAAAAAGAAGCCATCTTCATCACTAAATTTGAGAGCTGGATGAAGTTAGAATATTGCCAAAAACATGTGTAGAGATTATAGATTCTTCTATGATGAGTTACAAGTACTTGTTTGCTTCCCCTTATGTTTGCATCTTCTGCATAATTGGTAATATTTTGGGTTATTTCTAAATATTGAAGTTATTTTCTGAATATTTCATGATATTTTTCCTATTATGCAACTTGGAGCACATCAAATGGTATCAGAGCAAATGATTCTCAGATCAACACCTTAGAGGTGTTAGCTTTCTGGTTGCTTCAAAAGTAGTTTACACACCATGCTAGACATAGGCTTCATGTGATGTGCAACGCATGTTGAAACCCTAGCCCCTTGTTGTATCTTACACTATTTTGTTTGACTGACAATTGAAGAGCTTACTATAGGTGGATGCTTGTCCTCGAGATATGTACCAAAGGAAGCAAACTTCCTAAGGAGATAGTTATCTTATGAGGAATTGTGATATGAGCAAAGTTAATTATCACACACATATTCAGAATATCTGGAACTATGTTGCAGGAAACGTAGGGCAAGGGGGCGTTTCCGTACAGAAACGGGTACGAAATGCTAAAACGCATTTGGTACGTCCCTGAAACGCGTTTCAGACCGTACTGCCACGTTTCAGGGCCGTACGACTCACGTTTCAGCTTTTTACTTGTGTTTTTTCTTTTTAAAAAAATTTAGTTTGTTTTCTAATTTATTTTTAGGTTATCCTAGTGACTTCTAGTTGCTTCTAGATGCCTGTCTAAAGTTATAAAAGTGAACTTTTGCCCTAGTGTTGATATGCAGTTCATGGTAATGTTTAAGAAAGTGATATTCTCCTTTATTTTTCATTTTCATCCTTTTACTTAAATTTTTAACATTACCATGAAATGACTCAGGATGTTTGAGAGTGGTTTTGCCCTCATTGGATTTCATATGGAGAAAGTAGAATTTTAGATCTCACTCAAAATCCAGTAGACTTATCTCTTTTTCAGGATTTCAGGATTGGGGGGATTGCAATGTTTCCATTGGATTTTATCATGTACTAGGGTATGGAACTTGTATTTAATCAAGAGAACCAATCCCTCTATGCAGGGGAGACTCCCAATAATCAAGAGGATGTAGGGTACTAGGGTATGAAACTTGTATTTAATCAAAAGCACTAAGGTCGTTCGACTATGTAGGAGGAGACTCCCAATCAAGCACGAGACAAGAAATTAGAAATTTCTCGTGGCTGATTTTGGATATTTCTATTTTCATTATGTGATCATTCATGAGTAAATGTGATGTAAATTTAGAGACTTATAGTTTATGCATTGACAATTGACAATTTTATCATAATGTAATAAATTAGAATGTATCTTATATGCTTTATGATTGCACATATTTCTTAAATGTCCTTATATATATATATATATTCGTGTTTCCCCATTTCCAAAATTTGGGGAGGTCGCGTTTCGTATCGCTTCTTGTTTGGGAAACTCGTACCTGTTTCATGCAACCTTGATTTAGGTGCATTTAGGCTAGCAGACCCTTATCATTTTCTTTTATAAAACAAACTATCTACTTCTAACCTTATATCATCCAAGGGCTCAGATTAAACTAATAAACTCCTTTTATTTTCTCTACCTATCTAATGATCTGCCAAGATTAAGCTGTTTGGTCACATTTTATTCTCTAACTATAAACATAAAATTCAAAGCATGAAATAGCTAAGATTAAACAATTTGACTACCATGGGTTGTGGCATGTACGACAAACTGCACACAACCATTATTTAAGACAGTAGAGTAGTAAAATAGTAGTGGCATTTAGACTTTCACACTTTCATGATCTATTTTTGTTTTTGGGGTTCATATATTTTCATTTTTTGATATTTTCTTATTCTTTTTGTCCTTTGATATTTCTTTCAGTACATACCCTCTTTACATTTTTTTAATTTTTAATATGGAAAACATTTGCAGAAAGCAAAAGTATGTACAATATTACAAGGCTTAACCTTAGCCAATTCAAAATTATGAATCCTATTACTATAGGACTCTAACATGATCTAGGTGAAGTACTCCTCTTCCCTCAGAATCCTTCTATGTCTTTCTGCGTCAATTTCCACACATTGGCCCAGCATTTAGCTGCCCATGCAGTCCCAATGTCAACCTGCCTCTGTGATGCCTCTTTTTGCGTCAACCTACTTCTTCGTTGTCTCTCCTTGCTTTGTGTCTTGCTGTCTTGCATTCTCGAAAGATGTTGATGCCCTCTCTTCCTTTCTCACCTGCAACTCTCCCTTTGATTCGATTTTCTCTTGCCTAACGTCGACCAGTGAGAAAATCAATCTTACTCGGGTAACTAAGTATTTGCCTCTGGTGTGTTCTCCAAGTGCCCATCAAGCCTTCTCTTATAATCCTCTCGTTGATCAATCAACAACCTAGATTAGATCCTAATCAATAGCTTGGATCATATTGACTTGATCTCCGCATTCTTCTAGAAGTTTCACCCATGGTTTAGATTAATACCCATTAATTATTTTAATTTCCTAAGTTTAGACTGAAATCCAATTGACAAGGAAGACCTCAATCTGGTAGTAGTGGGAAAGTTGCACTATTCACAGGGGTACAAAAATCCAATTGACAAGGAAGACCTCAATCTGGTAGTAGTGGGAAAGTTGCACTTCAGATCAAAACATACTTCAGATCAAAACATACTTCAACATACTTGTCAATTGGCCAACAAGCTGCGCCCTTAGCGGAAACATACCAATAGAGTTTAATAGATGCATTTTTCCTTTTTCCCTAATTCCTCACGAGAACCATTGGTGGGATGTTCATGATATTTCCTCCATATGTCATCAAGCCTTTCCTTATTTCTAATTAGTAGATCTTTATAGATGTTGATATCATCGACTTGTTCATAAAAATGGATCCATCTTCTCTAAAACTCCTTTATTGATTGTGGGAATGATCTAATTTCGTTAGGCCTGAAACCAGAGTACCAATTCTAGGCATCTTCTCCTTGCATTGAGAATGCAATTAACTTCATTAATATATCTTCATAGAAATTTTTTGTATCTACCACATAGTTCACAAAAGACTCAAAATGATTAGATGATAATGATGGGTTCCCATCAAATTTTGGAACATGGGAAAATACTTCAAATGAGAACGAATGTGGATATCTTGAAACACACGATAGATCAAGAGGAACATGTATATCTTTAAAAGAAAATATCTTACTATAATCAATACTTTGGACATATAGGATGATAATTCTTTAAGCTCATAATATGCTTACCAATCATAAACTCATAAATGTGGAGTTGCCAGTATTTACCTCAATTCTTACCTTGGAGAGCAGTTTTTTGTAGTGTACCTTCAAATGTGATTAGGTTCTGCAAGGGCACCCTCAATTGGAGTTGCTAGATGAGACCTGCAAATTAGCCTTTCACAATAATCTCATCAAAATAGACAACAATAAATGAAAATATACCCAAGTGGATGGATGTCATATAAAACCAAGTTGAAAGACCTTCTCCCCGGCAACGACGTCAAAAAATGTTACTGATTTTACTAGCAGGGCTGCTAAGGTCCTGGTAGTCTTGCTAGATTGGTACAAACAAGGCAGGGACCCACTATCACCTCAGTCCGAGTCTCCGCTATTAAGGTCCAACACCTCCTAAACAACCAAGGAAGGCTTCCCTAAATATCCCCAACCAATGTTGCATGAAGTGGGGATGAAACGGGGACGTTTTTTGGAAGCGGGAACGCAGAAGCGTCATTTTCCAAAAAACTAGGAAGCGGAGTGTTTGCTATATATATATATATTTGCATTTATACTCAAAACAAACATCCCAAATACCAAACTAGTTGTAGAAGACATGAAAACATGCATATTTTTGCATAAATCAAGATAGATATGGCATCCATGATTCCATTGTAGTTATTAGTATGTACATCAATGATTAATTATTCGAACATCAACCATCTATATTATAGCAATTACAAACATACATCAAATTTTTAAGCATATTATAAAACATAAAACATAGAGCATATTATGATTTATCTAGCGAGCAACTGTCAACATTTGTCATGTCCAAAATTCAAATAATAATGTTTACAAAATAGGTCATTTGGTCACCGCCAAGACAAAAAGGTTCAAATTCACAAGCCTAAAACTTTAATGATTAATCTATGACAAAAGTAGTAAATTGTGAATATATCTACTAATCTCTCCTCTTTCCACCATGAAGAGAATGTGGCAGCGGGCCTCCACGTGGTGGCAATGAAGAAGATGGTGCCTATGGAAGTTGTGGCACTGAAACTGATGAAGACGAACCCCCTGCTGTTGGTGTTGAACCATGGAATCTAGGAACCAAGGGACTAGATGGGGGTGGCATCTCAACACGATCACCATCATCCTGGAATCGCTCAAAAAATTCATACAAAAAAAAACACTAGTTAACAAAAAAAATAACAACATGAATTAGAGAAATGATTTATAAGCAAAATTCATACCACAATGGACATACCTGGATAAGAGCATCCTCTAATTGCTCTAATCGCAACACTCCATCCCTCCAAATTGGGCTCCTCTGGATTCCTGTCCCAAATCTTAAGGTCTTTATTAGTCTTTGCATCATAATAGTAATGGGACAACAATCACAAGTTGTAATGAACATAAACCAAGCTCTCTTCCCAGTCTAAACTCAACCTGTTCCTTTTAACATTATGGATGAAAGAATAAGAGCTCCAACACCTCTCTGCAGAAGAAGTGTTTACCACTTGTGATAGCGCCCACAATGCCAAAGTCTGTAGAAGTGGAGTAGCCCCTCCATGCATGTTCCACCACTCAAGACAAGAAAAAGTCTCTCGATCTCTAATTGCATGCATGCTCCCAAATGGACCAGTGTTAAGTGTATAGTTGCTCAACTGTCTCTGTACCATCACAACCTCCTCCTCGTTAGGGACTAATTTACTCAATGCAATCATATATTTTTTGTGAACCTCTTGATCTTGGTGTGGTTTTCTCCTACTCCCCCCCTAGGTGCTGGTATTGAAAGCCATGATGGATGATAGTATTTAGGTGTCAAGACTCAAAATATATGCTAATGCATGCAATGGAACATTTAACATTTCCCATCAGTTTTCCACCTATGCACGAATATAATTGTACAAGGTGATATATCTAGGCTCAACAATGTTTTTAATCTGCCCCAACATGCTATCCATTTGCTCATACACCTCCCCAATTCTTGGTCGATCTGAATCTCCAAACTTGATCATGTAATAAATTGGTTTGGTGAATTGCAAAATATATTTAACCTATGACCAAAAGTACATGTCAAGAATAGTGTCCTTGGCTGCATTAGCACCATCCCTATTAGTGTTAATTTCATCCCATGTTTCAGCACACACCATATTAGTTAAATCTTGTCTCACCTTAACTAGTCGCCTAAAGGTGAGGTAATAACTGGCAAATCTTGTCTTTGCAAGTTTAAGCAACTGCAACTTGGAGTAAGTGCCATAGAAGTAGTTTACCCTTGTATGCCCTGTGATGAATTTAATGAGTTGCTTCTCTCTCTTGTAAAGCTCATTAATCCACCCACATTCTTTATGCTTCACAATATCATGCATCAAAAGGTTCAATGTGTGAACCAGGCGCCTAGACCAAAAGATGTGTGGATGAGTACGCTCAATAATTTTTCTCGTTGCCTTACAATTTGTTGCATTATCTGTGATCACTTGAACCACATTATTTTGGACCAACATCTTTGATTGATTGCAATAGGAGATCTGCAATGTTTTGGGGATGCACTGATGGAGGAGGAGTCATGACATGTAATAAATACTGCACCACTAGAAGAAACACCAAGAACATTTATCAAATGTTGGTTTCTAATATTTGTCCACCCATCTTATACAATGGCTACCCCACAATCTACCCACTCATTTGTAAAACATGTCAAAGCTCTTTGAACCTTTCCTTTTTCTTTTTCTAATAACATTGTTCTAGCTTTCTCATAGTTGGGGAACTTGTATCCTTTTGGGGCTTCATTGATGGCCTTTACCATTTCATGCCAATAGGGAGAGCGAAGCACATTGAATGGTACACCACAAGCACAAAGGAATTGGACTATCTTTACATCCACATCATCCCTCCCAGCAACATTAAGGAAATCCCCTATTGTTCTTTTACCTCCAGAGCTTCCAGAAGTACCATTAGGAGATGAGCTACCAAATCTAGAGGTTGCACTTGATTCAAAATGAGTTTTTTGTTTCTTGTTTTTTTGTTGTGCAACCTCCTCTATTTGGATGTATTTTCTTTTTTGTTCAGCTGAAATGTTTGGGCAAATTTGTATCCCCACAGCACCCTTTTTATCATCATTGTCCATCACCCCATAAAGATGCCTCCTCACACGGGTATATGAACCACTAAATGGTTTTCCTCCATGACAACTATGAGGGCACAAAAATTTGTAGCTTCCACCACCCTTTCCCCCTTCAAGTTTGGTCACATAGTTCCACAAGGGGGTTAATGCAGCGTTCCCCTCTAGTGTTTCAGTTTCCCCTTTAGGTTCAACTTCATCCCCTTCCTCTTCAAACCCTTCCTCCTCATCATACATTGGGTCACTCATATTGGGACCACTTTCCTCTTGTGCTTCTTCCCTTCTATTCCTACTCCCCCTTGCCATCATTAAAACCAAAAGAACACCATCTTGGAATATGGATATAGGTGGTGGACAACTTGCAATTAAATGAGCAAGTAGAAACAATGGGAAACTGTAGGAGAGGGAGGATAAAAGTACAAAAAAATGTCAAAAAAATAAGGGGTTTGGGGTTTGCACTTACCTCTTTAGCTCTTGTAGATGGAAGTCCTCCAAGCTTCTACTCCAAGCTCCTCCTCCTTCACTCCTCCAAGCTCTCCTCTCTTCTCCTCTCTTCTCTTCTCTTCTCCTCTCTTCTCTTCTCCAAACTCTCATAAACTCAAAGTGAGAAAATGAGAAATGAATTGGGGGTTAAATCTCTTCATTCCTCGCCCTAACCCAAGGTGGACCCACCCCCAACAAAGCAAAATGCCAAAAATAAAAAAAGAAAAAGAAAAAACGCTTTTTTTGCCACGTGGTGGAAACAGAGGAAGCTGTATGAAATCGCTCACGATCTGTACGCTTTGTACTACGAAGCGCGTTTCGGAAAAACCGAAACGCGTTTCGGTTACACGCTTCTGAAATTTCCAAGAAGGGTGTTTATCAGCCTGAAACGCATTTCAGTTTTTCCGAAATGCGCTTTGTACGACACTTCCCCCACGCATCCGTATGGATTGCAGATTGGGCTTTTGATCCGGGGGGGAGGGGGGAACGTTTCCTGCAACACTGCCCCCAACACTCCGATACACGATCAATTCCTTATGTTGACCACTACGTGTCAACTACCCATAGCAGTACACCCCCTTTTTTTTCGCAAAAGGGGTAGCGCTTGATTGACGTGTCCGCGCCATTTGACAGTCATCGTCGACTTGATCATATTATGTTTTAAACCCAGTCTGCATATGTAAATTGTAAATAATCTTAGCAGAGCTGAGTCATGTATGTAAAATTGCCTAGGTGGACCTAATTTTCTAGTGATAATTTACGTTCTGGAAGGTTTTTTGTCTCACCGATCAATGATCGGCAGAGTTTTCCTTCAGCCTAACCCCAAAGCCGGAATGAATTTTGTCATTAGAATCTTAGGAGAATCCTAGTGCGTTGATCTACTAGATTATAGTTGTGTTGTAGAATTGGGTGGTCTATGAGGGTCTATGTCAAATGGGTTTTCCCCCTTGAGACGTAAAATTGTAAAAGTCATGATGTAAAGTGTCTTGAGGGTTAGAAAATGTTTTAATCCCCTCATAAGTCCTAAGTCCTAGGGAGTTTTTTCCAAACGCTAAGTTCGAGGATCCAATAATTAAAAAAAATAAAAAATAAAAAAATGAGAAAGTAATAAAGTAAAATAAAATAATAAAATAAGTCGAAATTTTGAGAAAACAATGCAAAATTTTAATTTTTAATTTATTAAAATTTTGACGGATGAGATTAAAAGATATCTTGACCCTCATCGACGGTCAAGATCATTTTGACATGGATCACTCGAACTAGCCGTTGGTTTTTTTCCTTTAAATAGGGTGCTAGGGGTCATTTGAAATCATTGGATCTGTGAGTCTTGTGCTGAAGAAAGCTCTCTTGTAAACTTTTTCTGGTGCTAATAAAGAAAGACTTTGGGGTTGAAATCTTGCTGGTGTTACTCTCCTGAAGTGCTGAGCTATTTTATTTTCTGCATATTTTTGTTTTTCAGCCATTAGTAATAGCTTGATGTAGAGTACTATTGAACACAGGTATCTTGTTCACTTACTAGGGTTTGAATGGTAATAAGATTTCTGAAATAATGGCAGGTATCTCCATTGTATCTGGAATCTAGTATTGTTTTTCCCTCTCTATTGATGGTTGAAGTGAGTTGTGCAGGAAACCCTTATTGAGAAAATTAGTGGGCGTTTGGAGAAGTTCTCGGCTGAACCAGCCAACTCCCACAAAGCATTTTCTTGCAGAGCCCAGCCAGTTTCGATCTTGGTTTTATCATTTAAGTTTATTTTATGAATGCATGAGAGTTTTTTCAAAAGCATCTTATAGTAAATTTGAAATTCTGAAGTATTTTTGTGGATCATTGACGAATCTGGCTTTCGTAGAGTCACAAAGCTGTAAATAATTTTAGCTAGTTCTTAGGGTTTCATTTATTTTTTACGTTTTCAGGTTCTGGTTGCTTGTTTCATTGATTTCAGGTTGCAGGTACAGGTTTTCAATCTATCTAAAGAGGGTCAGCTATCTACCTACTGGGGTTTCATTATTTGCAGGAAGTTTATTTTTTATGTGCTCCCCATCAATTTCTAACGCAGCCTGTACGCTGCAAGGGAATCACTGCACCTCTTCATTTTTCTGCGTATCCTCCCTCCGGCTGCGTTTTTCTTATTCTGGCAGACTTCAGAGTTTTTCTGGACTGCTATATCCGCCATTTCTTTTCTGCCGCGGCTCCATTCATCTCCACGCTCATTCAAACCTGCAGCTGCAAAAAATATATGTATATAAAGCCAAAAAAAAAAAAAAAAAACGTGACCAACCCTGCAGCGTCCCTCCAAGAACTCCCTCTGGTGTCCATTGCTCAGTCTTCCCTCACTTCACGTTCCGCCAAACGCAGCTCATTACTGCACCTTCTAAATCCACAGCTATCCAACTACTCACCATCGCTCAACTTTCCTCAAACCTGCAGATCCGTTGACTGTCGGCTTCCAAACTTCCGCAGCGTTCTTTACGTGGCTGCTCTCTTCGAACTCCGCCGTCACAAACTCTCCGATCCAAATTTTGATTGTACGATTACACAAACTCTCTTCTCGTACACTCCTTGTTAACCTCGGAAAAGAAGCCCTCTCTGATATCCATTTACTTTTTACTAATCCAGTTGAGCACAACATCATGGACATATGCGCCCCGTGTAACTTCGCTAACATTCAGGGTTATCCCAATGATATTCCAAAACATGGAATGGATAAATTGCCTATCTTTCCAGGAGATAACGCAATCAGTGCTAATTCACATCTAAAAGCTTTTAGTTCTTGGCTGGGGAAGTACGCAAGGGCCGTTGATTTTAATCATGAAGATGTTAAAATGACCCTTTTTGTTTTGACCTTGGAGGGTGATGCTTTAGATTGGTTTACGGAAAAGCCTCAAAATTCATTTGATTCCTTACAATCGATTGTTAATGCTTTTAAGGAAAAGTATGGAGATAAGAGAGAAGGAAGACACTTTGTGAAAGCTATTAGCATAATTAAAAAGAGAGAGAATGAAACCACTGAAGAATTTAATAAAAGGTTTAATGATATTATTAAAGAATTACCTCAAGACTATAAACCTACCGACAAATCTCTTCGAGATTTTTACATTGATGCCTTTAGTCCTGAGCCATCTTATGAATTGAGGCGGGCTAGACTTAATGATTATAGGGATTGCCAAGCCTTAGCTATCGAGCTTGAAAAGGACAAGGCGGCATCTGGGAAGTCTGAGATCCTAGGTTTTGATAGGGCTGCTACGAAACTAAAAGAACCTAAAGGAAAAGCAGTTCAAGGGCTTGAAAGCGAAGATCACAAACGCAAAACTTCCAACCTCGAAATAATAATAACAGAAATAATAATTGGCAAAAGAAGAGTTAGTCTAGTGAGCAGAGACCTCCTAATCTGATAACTAATTTGGCTGATAATGCTCCTCTTTATTGTCAGGTTTGTGATGCCCTTCATGAAGAGGCCACTTGCCCTATCGTTAGAAAAATCTTGGATAATGGAATGTTTGGGACAAGTGATCAAATAAATGTAGTAGGTAACAAGTTTCCTTTGTCTATGGTTGATTGGATAGAGGTCAAGGAAAATAGTCGTGATGTTGTGAATCCTTCATCAGCGTTTAGTATAAATAACCTTGAAAATGAAGATGACATTTTGGCTAGGTTATATGGTGAAAAACCCTCTCCCGAGCAAATCTTGGAAATTGCTAGAAATAAAGGTTTGACCTATTAGAGAAGGGATAAAGATCAAAGCGGGAATCAAATTCCCCCTCGAACTTTTAACCCTGGTTTAAACTCTAGATTAGATGTCGATTTGGGAAGTTGGTTTAACAATGCAAAAATCTGGGTTCCTGTCTCTGAGATTGCTAAAATCCCTTCCCAAAGAGATAAGTTACTAAAAGCTATCCAAGGTCCTCAAATAAATACTTCTCAACAGAAGACTCGGGAAGTTGACTATCACGATGCTCCCATATATTTGCAAAGCCTAGATGTAGATAACAAAGATCACCAACCTTTCTTTATCACCTTGTTAGTTAATGGATATAAATTGAATAATTGCATGTTGGATTCTGGTGCATCAGCGTGTGTAATGACTAAAACGGTCATGGAACAGCTTAACTTAAGAGTTTCTAGACCCTACTATAACATATGTGCCATGGATTCTAAGAAAATTGAAGTGCATGGTTTGGTCAAAGATTTGCAAGTTCATCTATCAGTTTACCCAGACATTATGATTGTTATGGATATTGTTGTGGTGGATGTGCCTGATGCCTGGGGTATGCTTTTATCCAGAAAGTGGGCCTCTGATCTAGGAGGAAGTATTCAAATGAATTGGTCATATGCTATGATTCCTTCTCCTAGGGGTGATGATTTTGTAAGATTAAATAGAAAGCTGGAAAGAAAATTTCATGTCGAAGATCCTAAGAGACCTCACAACGAGATAATCAAAGAGCAATTTGACATTGGGAACTATGCCATCATGTCTAATTTCATAATTCCTCCCGATGACAAGATTGAGGATCTCAATAATAGAGTTTGGTACATGTACTTCGATGGTGCATCGTCTAGGCATGGTAAAGGTGTTGGGAAAGTGCTTAAATCTCCCCTTGATCACATTTTCAAGTTTGCCTATCGATTAGAATTTGAAGCAACCAATAATGTCGCTGAATATAAGGCTATATTGTTGGGTCTTGAATTGGAAAAATCTTTGAAGATTAAGTTGCTTAGCATTAAGGGGGATTCTGATTTAATTATCATGCAGCTTAAGAATAAATTCACATGTAAAAATCAAAGATTAAGAAATTATCGAAATGTTGTGTGGGATACTATGGAGCACTTTGATGCCCTTGACCTCGAAGCAATCCCAAGAGAGCAAAATAGTTTGGCAGTTGAACTTGCCGTACCTGCTACTACTTTCCAGTTATCTGATGAGCTAATTAAAGATAAGATCAAAATGGAAGTAATATTTAGACCATCTGTTCCAGATAACTCAAAGCATTGGCAAGTCTTCAATGATGAAAAGCAAGTCATTCGTTTTCTTAATAGTTTGGATGAGTTTGAGGATTTCCAGATAGATTCTGAGGGAGATGGATTTTTAAATCATGAGCATATCATAAATCCTACTCCTAGGAATGTGGTTGCCTTAGAGCAACATTTTGATCGGCATGATGCCACGAAGTTCAGAGAAGAAAATAAGATGGACCTAGGCGAATATCTCGAGATAAACATTGGTACTTCTGAAAACCCAAAGATTGTTAAAATTGGTAGAGGTACTAGTGTGGAGGAAAGAGAAAAGTTAACTAATTTACTTCGCGAATATCGAGATATTTTAGCTTTTTCTTATGATGAATTAAAGGGCTATAGGGAAGATGTCATGGAACATACTATCCCCTTAAAAGATGAAAATGCTAAATCCTTTCGCCAGAAACTTAGGCAAATTAATCCTAAATTAGCCCCTTTGGTTCAGAAAAAACTTGCGAAAATGCTTGCAGCAGGAATTATCGCTCAAACTAGGCATTCGACATGGTGTTCAAATCCGGTTATTTTTAGGAAAAAGAACGGTACTATAAGGCTTTGTGTCAATTTTCGAAACCTTAATCTTGCATGCAAGAAAGATAATTACCCTTTGCCAAACATGGAAACTTTGTTGCAAAGAGTAACCGGTTCTGGAATGATGTCGTTGCTAGATGGTTTTTCTGGGTACAATCAGGTATGGGTTAAAAAGGAAGATCGTCATAAAACCACATTCACCACGCCATGGGGTAACTTTGAATACATAAGAATGCCGTTTGGATTAACCTACGTTCCAAAGGGCTATGGATTATGCTTTCAAGGGGTTAACTAGGAAATTTATTGAGATTTATCAAGATGATCTTACTGTATTTTCTAAAGATGGTATCGGTCATGTAAATCATCTTAGGTAGGTTTTCAATAGATGTAGAGAATACGGAATTTCTTTGAATCCAGCTAAGTCTGTTTTTGGAGTAACAGAAGGGAAATTACTTGGCCATATCATTTCTAAGGATGGAATCAAGATTGATCCCGAAAGAATTGAAGCAATCCAAAAGATTCCTCTTCCTCATAATCTTAAATCCCTTCAGTATTTCTTTGGAAAGACAAATTTTCTTAGAAGGTTTATTCCAAATTACGTAGAAATAGCTAAGCCTATTCAAAGTCTTCTAAAGAAAGATGCAAAATTTGTTTGGCAAGAAGACGACAAAAAGGCTTTTCAAGAAATCAAATGTGCTATTGCAAGAGCTCCTGTATTTGTTAGTCCCGATTATTCCAAGGATTTCATGATTTTTTCTTTCACTTCCGAAGATACCATTGCTGGTGTCCTGCTACAAAAGAATAAATATGGTCACGAGCAGCCTATTGCTTTCATGAGTAGAGCACTTCAAAATTCTGAATTGAAGTACAACACCATGGAAAAGCAGGCTTATGCCTTGGTCAAGTCTCTTAAGTACTTCAAAACTTATGTGGGTTATTCTAAAATCATTGCTTTCGTCCCACATTCTGCTATTAAAGATATATTAACTCAAACTGATTGCTTACCGACTTGTGCTAGGTGGGTTACTAAGATACAAGAATATGATTTAGAGATCAGACCCACCAAGCTAGTTAAAGGCCAAGGTTTGGCTCAAATGTTGACTGAAAGTAACGAAAAGACTCTTGGTTTGTTTTGTATTAGCGATCTATCTTCGCTTGAGTTGCAAAGATTAGGAGAGCATGAGTGGTACAAGGACATAGTTTATTACTTGATGAATCTTGCATGTCCTAACCATTTAGTTGCTCATAAGAGAAGGGCTCTTAGACTAAAAGCCACTAAGTACTTCCTTATGAAGGATGGCCTTGGGTGGAGAAACCCTGAGGGCATAGTGCTTAGGTGTGTTGATGACATTGAATCCAAGAAATTAATCTCTGAGTTTCATTCAAGATTTTGTGGTGGTCATTATGCTGCTAGAACTACTGCTCACAAAATCCTGAGAGCTAGTTATTATTGGCCTGCAATTTTTTCTGATGTGCATAAGTTTGTTAGAACTTGTCAAGCCTGTCAACTATTCACTGGGAAACAGAAGCTTGCTGCCCTGCCCCTACAACCTGTCATTGTAGAGGCACCTTTTCAGCATTGGGGTCTAGACTTCATAGGGAAGTTCCTTGAAAATTCTAGCAATGGCTACTCATGGATTTTGACTGCTACGGATTATTTCACTAAATGGGTTGAAGCCATCCCTGCTAAGAATGCCACTGAAAAGGTTATTATGGATTTCATTGAAAATCATATCATTCCTAGATTTGGTGTCCTTGCTAAGATCACTACTGACAATGCCAAAGCTTTTAGTTCCTCAGAGTTTTCATTTTTTTGTTTCAAAAGAATATGGCATGTCTTATCTTCATTCGTCAAATTACTATCCTCAGGGTAATGGTCTGGCTGAATCAAGTAACAAGAATCTCATAACCATTATCAAGAAGATAGTAGGAGATAATAAGAGATCATGGGATAGCAAAATCAAGCATGCTTTATGGGCAGATAGAATCACTAAAAAGAAAGCTACTGGTAAATCCCCTTTGAATTGGTTTATGGCTTGGATATAACCTTACCCGTGCACCTGAAATTGCCAGCTTATCAGCTCCTTCAGAATTTTCTACTAATAAAGATATTGTTCAAAATAGAATAGATCATATTGTGGAGTTAGATGAAGCTCGTAGGACAGCTTTTGATGCTATATGTAAAAATCAATCTAACATTAAGAAAAGCTTTGATAAATTCTCTCGATCTAAATCTTTGCAGGTGGGAGATATGGTACTGCTTTGGGACAGCAAGAATGAAAAACCAATAAAACATAAGAAGTTTGACAGTTTGTGGTTGGAACCGTACATCATTCGAGACATAGTTGGACCAAACTCTTTCCACTTGAGCAGATTGGATGGCGAACCACTTGATCTACCTGCGAATGGGCAAATGCTCAAGCTGTTCTTCAAAGATGATATTTGATGCCATAGGGCATCCTTTCTATTATATTTCTAACCCTACTCCTTGTTATTTCAGCATTTTATTTTTGTTTTAGGACTAGATTTACTTTCCTTGTTAATAAATGGAGAGCTTCTATCTTTCATGTGCTTAAATGTTATATGATGATTTTTTAATGGACGCTACTTATTTTTGCTGTGTGTTGCATGGGTGCAGATTCTGGATTCTCACATTCCTACAGTGCAGCAACGTGTCCCCAAGTAGAGCCAGATGTTGACCACTACTTGTCAACTACCCATAGCAGTCCACCCCCTTTTCTTCGCAAAAAGGGATAGCACTTGATTGACGTGTTCGTGCCATTCGACAGTCATCATCGACTTGATCATATTAAGTTGTAAACCCTGTCTGCATGTGTGAATTGTAAACAATCTTAGCAGATTTGAGTCATGTATGTAAATTGCCTAGGTGGACCTAAGTTTCTAGTGATAATCTACGTTCCGGAAGGTTTTTTGTCTCACCGATCCATGATCGGCAGAGTTTTCCTTCAACCTGACCCCAAAGCCGGAATGAATTTTGTCATTAGAATCTTGGAAGAATCTTAGTGTGTTAAATTGCTAGATTATATTTGGTCGCGGCACTGGGTGGTCTATGAGGGTCTATGTCAAATGGGCTTTCCCCCTTGAGATGTAAAATTGTAAAAGTCATGATGTAAAGTGTCTTGAGGGTTAGGAAATGTTTTAATCCCCTCATAAGTCCTAAGTCTTTAGGTCCAGGTGATTTTTCCAAAGGATAAGTTCGAGGATCCATTTAAAATTAAAAATTTGAAAAAATAAAAAATAAAAATAAAATATATATTATATTATATAACATTACAAAAGAAAAAAAATAATAACTAAAAAAAAAAAAAAAATTATTTCAAGTTCTAATCTTTAATTTTCATTTAACATTGTCATTAGCTTAGGATTTGTTAGTTTAATTTTCTAACTTAGGTTTTAGTTTTAAATTAGATATTTTCCGTTTCATTTAAATCAAAATTTAATTAGACTTTGATTTTACTAAGTTAGACTTTAGCTTTTTTAATTCTAGTATTTAAAAAAAAAAAAAAATAAAAAATAAAATAAAAAATAGAAAGTCACTTTTTAGACTTCAGTTAGGGTTTTAGTTTTATATTTTGTTTAATTTTTAGATTTAAAGCTTTAGTTTTAGATTTAGATTAGATTTTAATAATTTCAAGTTTTGTTTACTTTAGTTTTAGTTTAGATTTTAATTTTAAGTTTTGTTTTAAAAATATAACAATAAAAAATTCATAAAAATTATAAAACTTTAAAAAAGCATAAAGAATTTGTTTTCTTATAGTTTAGATTTTGATTTAATTTAGTTTAGATTTAATATCATTTAGATTTTTTTTATTTAAAAGTTTCATTTAGTTTTAAAATTTTGTTTTATTTGAAAAATATAAAAATATTTTGGGAATTTTTTTTTTGCCAATTTCAGTCTTGGCTCGGGAATTTCTTAGGTTTTATCTTTTATGCTGAGGCTAAAATTTTGATGTAGGAATGAATGTTTAACATGCTTTAACGTTCATCTGAATGATTAACCACATGAATGTGATCTCTGGTTAATATTTTACGTGATTGTTTAAAGCACTTTATCTTTCGAAATTTTAATTGCTGGAGTATCATTAAGCCATTTTATCTCGCATGTGGTAAAGGTTAATCTTTGTTGGTAAAACGATTGTTAATGAATTCATATCTTTGCAGCATTTGATAAATAATGGTTTAGTCATTTATTTTATAAGGCACTGGTCTGTAAATTAATAAAATCAATTTAGTGTTGGTTTCCCTTCGTGTCTCCCAACCCAACTGATTCACAGTTGGTCATCCATTTTCTCATAGGGTCTACCCCCCTTAGCCGCGGGAAACAGGCTTAAACGGAGAGATCGGGGATCAGGGTGACAGCCCCCGGTCTGAGCGTTGTCATGACAATCTGTGCGACAACAGATCTTGTAGGGTATTACATGAGATTCATTAAGGGATTGTCCAATATGGAATTTGTTACTAACTTCAAAATATGGCTAGGAAGTTTGCATGGAAACTTAAGTGCAAAGAAAACTTTCAATTGTTGAAGAAGCTTGTTACTAGTGCACCAATGTTGAGAATTACAAATCCAAAAAAAAAAAAAAATCTTATCATGCATATTGATGTGTGTAAAATGGGCATGTGATATATGAGTCTCAAAATCTTAAGTAGCATGAGATGAAAATTCTCATGTATGATTTAGAACACGTTGCAAGGGTGCATGTTTTAAAGATGTTGTGACATTACCTCACTAGTAGAAAGTTCGAGTTGGGAATAGACTATGTTTTAAAGTTCAAGGTTGAATAAGCGAGCTTAGCTCTACAAATTTAAGGAATTCAATTTTGAGATAGAAGTGCAATGTTCCTTATGCAAGACAACCAAAGTAAAAAGAGATTTTTGTTCTAAAAAGTAACAATGTTTTTTTCCAAGTATCAAGGGCATCACAAAATATGTCACTAGACGCCTACAGACTCGGAAGGACAAAGTAGACCATCAACATCTAGTTAGGTCGGTGTAGCCTTTACCTCTCCCTAAATGGAAATATGATGTGGTCATGATAGATATCATAACTAGGTTAACCAAGTTATCAAAGAAGCCTGATTCTCAAGGTAGTAGTGGATATGGTGACAAAACCAACAAAATTTATGTTAAATCTCCTAATACCAGCCCAAATTTATTCTCTCGCAACAATTATTTATTCCCAACAATTTATTTAATCAACCAAATAAATTATGAATTTCCAAAAAAATAAAATCACTGGTAATTTAACCTCTAAAAATATATGTATTAGAAAATAAAAAATAGGAGAGATAAATCACACATTGCAACAGATAAATACCACAACAATTCTCCATCATTCATTAGTTTGGAAAACCAAGGTTTTCAACCCACAGAGAATTACAAGGAAAAATACATTTACTAGAATTTGCAACTCGGTGAGTCGATCGCCACTAGATGAAATCAGCCTCTAAAGGAACTTGGCTTGGAGAATTTTGTCCCAACAATTTGCTAGCAAATCAACCCTACGCCTTCCCTTTGAGTTGCCACTGCGCCTCAAGAAATTCAGCCCTAGCAAATAGGCTTCTCCAATCGAATCAACCTCCCTTTCACTCCAACAACCCGGCCCTGCAATTACTAGTAATTTGGCCTCCTACATATGCCCTCGAATCCTCCTGCACTCTTCCTCTACACTTCAGTCTATTGAGCCACTCGCACTAGAGAATATCACTTTCTCTTGTTGTGTCTCCTCTCTTGTGTTTTCACCTCTCCTTTAGGCTTCTTTTTATAATCTCCATTATGCCTAGATCCCTAACCCTAATCTCCCTTCTAAAAGATCTAGGAGATCAATGTTTGACATCATTCCTAAGTCACTTAAATGATTAAATTACTTATACTTAAAAAATTACTTAATAGTCAACAATAATTAATTGACTTTAATTATTCTACAATTAATTATTGTACTCTTCATAAGTTAAACTTCGAAAAGAAGGCATAAATCACTTACTCCACCAAGTAGGCACCTAAAGGAGAAATATATCATCTTCTACATGCTAAAACACCAAGTGAAGTTACTATAAGCTTCAACACTTTATTCCCAGTGTTATAAGGACTGAACAGGACCAGTGATTCAGACCAATCCAACTGTTTTGAGGCAAAAACCGATTCGAATTGGTGACTTGAACTGTTATTGTCCGATTGGGTATGGTAAAGCCACGTAGAACGCAACAAGTGGGCCCTGTTTTGCTTTTTTTATTTTAATGTATGTCTAAGCTCGGCACTAGCCCATAATAGGTGCCTAATATTCAAGCATATGGCCCTACTATTGCTATGCATTTCATGGTAATGTTAAATTCTTAAAGTAAAAGTGACATTCTCCTTTATCTTTCATTTTCATCCTTTTAATTAAATTTTTAACATTACCATGAAATGACTAAGGATGTTTGAGAGTGGTTTTCACCTCATTAGATTTCATATGGAGAAAGTAGAATTTTAGATTTCACTCAAAAGGATTGGGGGGAATGTAACGCTACATTGGATTTTCTCATGTACGAAGATATGGAACTAGTATTTAATCAAGAGGACCAAGCCCTCTATGTACCTTGATGTTAGTGGCATTGGTTGTTGAACTCCTTTATCATGAGCCTACTAAAAAAATACACATCACTCAAACAAAATCTTGACTTGACATGCTATGATTTTTCTATCTTATTTTAATGCTTAGATGGTGATATTGATGACAAATATCCCAATATAGGCAATGATTTTGATGATATGTAGGTAATTGTTGTAGCATCATATTTTTTGGATTTTAGAGGCCATGTGGAGCTTGTTTGCTCATGTATTTTTGGTTTAGAGATGGATTGCACTCGGCGCTATTTTGGTTATGTGCACCCTTACATGCTATATAAATGAGAACTTTTGCTTATTTGTGTATAAATGGTTTGGATTCATATGGATGCACGTGAATATTTATCTTTTTCTTTAAAATTTGAATATTTTATGTCTTTTTGGCTGACCGGTTTTTTTACAGGTTTCATATGGTTTTGACCGGTTCTCAATCCGGGGGGGTCTACCAATTCAATGACCGGTTCTCAATCCGGGGGGTCTACCAATTCAATGACCGGTCCAATTCTGATAACCATGATTCCCATTCAATCTATCCATAAAGCAATAAATACTACTAGAATATTTGTCAAAGCAATGAGGCTTCATGGTGTGCCTCAAGTGATTGTGTTAAATAGAGACATGGAGTACATTAAACTTATGGAAGGGCTTTTGTTCAAAATTGGGCACCTAGTTGAATTTTAGTACAAACCTATCATTCACAATAAGATGGGCAAACCAATATGGTTTGTTAATCAAGCCATCGAGGACATGGTACAAGTGTATGTGATACACAAATCATCCAAGTGGGTGGGACCATGTTCACTTAGTGGTGTTTGCATATAATAATGGGCACTCAACATCCTTGGGCATGAGTCAATTGAAGACTTGATATGGCAAAAGATGCAACACTCCAATGAGTTGGGATAACCCATTAGAAAGCGAGTTGGCTAGGGCCACAATTAATCCAAGAGATAGAAGAGCAAGTTGTTAGAATTAAGAAAAAATTAAAGGCAACCCAAAGCAAATAGAAAACGCCATGCAAATCCAAGAATATCTCATAAGCAAGTACAAAGTTGACAATCATGTGTTGCTTAGAGTAAGTCTAAAAAATAATCATTAAAGCTAATGAATTGGGCCAAGCCAATTGCTAGATTTTGTAGGCGCTTTGAGATTCTTGAAAGAATGGGGCCAATTGCATATAGGCATTGTCTATTAACATTAAAGCACATAATTTTGTTTCTTTGCTTAAGAAATGTTTGCATCAGTGTTACGAAAATCATGATATGAAGAAATTTACCACTCAATGATACTATCGTCAATGAAAATTGGCAATATTTGCCTCGATACTAATATCACGATGTTATTGTAAAAATCATGATAACATCACACAATGATCCAAAACAAATGCCAAGTTGCGAAGAAAGGATCTTGAAATGGTATTTTGGGGGTTTTTCATACTCATTTTGCAAATCAACAAAAGGATTTGGAGAGCAAAAGAGAAGACGACTGGTTTTACTTAAGCCAAGGATGAGGAGGACACCAATTGCCTTTGCCATCACCATAGTTATTTGGAGTGGTGATTGATTTCCCTCAACTGTGGACACATTTGCATGTATGGGCATCAATTTTCACTGTTTAATTTAAAAATAAACAAATTAATTAATTAAAGAAAAACACCATAGGGTTTCATTTACCAATTAGTTTTGCTTCATCTAGCTAGGAAGAGAGTGTTTTGTTTGCCACCAACAATTTATTGTGGAGTGGGGAGGGTTTCACACAACTTGTGTTGTATTTGCAGGTATGTCCACCTCTTTTTTTATAAGAATTTTTTAATAGATTTTGCATGCCTATCAGTGTACCTTCTTTTTTCTTTAACTTTTATTGGCTTGTATGATATATACCATTTATGTATCATTTAAATTTGTATTTTCCATGTAAATTTTTTGTATTTTGATTCTAAGAATGTTGATTTTAATTTTTTTCAAACGTTTCTTATGTCCTAGGTTTAGTCATTAGATTAAAGACTAAAAAATGCCGAGATATTTGGACCCCATGTGGGAATATGGTAAACCCAACGGGGATTTGGTAGACAAAATTTGAATTGCAAGTTGTGTGGAAATCATGTGATGGCCATAACCTCCCGATTGAAATACCACCACACACAAATTCTGAGACAAGATATGAAAATATGCTTAGAAGCAAGCCTAGAGATCATCTATATTGCCAACAGAACATTTGTAAATAAGGATGCAACCAAAGAGAACATGAAAGCTATGAAAAGTCGGGTTGCAAAGAAAGGAGTGGGGTAAAGAGGCGACAGTGGTTCTTTAGCATCACCTTCCACAATGGTTGACCCCCCATCAACCTCGTCCTTTTTTGTTCCTAGAATCACACGTGGTGCACAGCCTTCTATCGAGTCGGTGCTTAAAATAAAGAATAAGGAAGATGCTGACAAGCTAGTGGGTAGGCCTCAACATTACCAAAAACAATTCATTCTACAAACCTATGTTTGATGTTGATCTTATTTTTGGCTTGAGGTACAAGGTCACTTCTCATGATGAGTTGAAAAGGCATATTCTTCAAAATGAAAAAGCCAATTGCACTAATAAATTGAAAGAGTGTAATGCATCATGGGAATGCATTGGATGCATTGTGATGGCAGATGGTTGCACTGATCCGAATGGTAAGACCCTTCTTAACTTCTTGGTTTATTATTCCAAGGAGACAATGTTTATTAAATCTATTGATGCATTTGTACATATTAAGGATGTACAACTATTGTGAGTTGTTGGACGAGTTTATTCAAGAGGTAGGTCCACAAAATATTGCCCAAGTCATAACAAACAATGCTACAAATTATGTCGTTGTTGAAAGGTTGCTTATGTTGAGGTATCTTATCTTGTTTTGGACTCTTTCTACTACACATCGTATTGATTTGATCGAGACAAGCTTGTAATGAGCTATTTGTATGAGGTCATGGATAAAGTGGATGATGGGTTTGAAAAACAACTATCAATATGGACAGTGATTGATAAGCGATAGAACAATACACTCCATCACTCCATTCAAGCTACAAGGTTCTACATCAACCCCACATTTTCTTACTCATATGGTTTTAGATTTGATGCTAAGGCAATGGATTGATTACTCACTTGTGTTTAGAAAATGGTGCCATCTACAAAAGAACATGCAAAGATCTCTAAAGAAATGGAGACATATAGGATGGAAGATGGAACATTTGGCTTTGACATGGTTATCCAAGATAGGAAGTCCAAAATTCCAGGTAAGCTTTTGTTTCAAATTTCATTGTCTTTTCATACTTTACTTCAACTTTCAAAAACACTTAATGTGTATGCAATCTTGTTAGTTGGGATTGACACCACTACTACATAGAGGGTTGATACCTAGAGGCCTATCATGGAGTCAATCCCTAAATGGTTAGAGGAGGCACCACAAGAGGTTGCAGGGGAGAGAGATTAGAGGAGGAGGAAGAGGTGACTATTGAGACTAGGAATGAGCTAGCACCACTACCTTTAGGGACTCAGACAAAGCGAGTTGGACTTACTAACTTAGTAGTAGCGCCAATAGTGGGCATCAAAGTATTACCCCCTACTTCTTCTAGAGGACATCAAAGTCTGACACCAACCCCAAGGCCCTCTTTCTCTAGAGGAAAAGCCATTTCTAAAGCTATTACCTTTGCCTGTAAAAGGGGCAAAAGAAATCACTAGTTTATGTATTTGAATTTATTATAGACGACCCATGATGATGAGATATTACATATATTTTTGATATTTTGAGGCTACATCAAGACTCGGGAGTCAAAACATGATTTAGTGTTGATGAGTGATGTAGCACTAGACATCTTAGACATCTTATATATTAGTTCTATTTTCATATTTATATGGCAATGCATTTATTTGATGTTGTTGTTGCTTTAGATGTTGCATTTAATTTTGCTAATAACTTCAAATATTCTCATGATTTATACAATATCTTGATTTTTCGAACCCTGGATGATCTTTTTGCTGACATGATGTCAACAGCAATGGTTTGCATGATCCTAATTATTTGATTAATTGGACTTTAATTTAAGTAAAACTAGGCAACTAGTTCAGATTCAAGCAACCATGCACCCTTGACGAGATGATGACCTTATGTTCTAAAACTGAGCATTTGCTCTAATCAAGCTGCAGTGGGAGCACTTCAAGCTAAATAAGGTGACCTATAAGACAGATGACGCAATAGAAACAAAATACCCATTTTTTGTTTTGCGTCCTGAGAGTTGCACGAGGTTGCCGCTATTCAAGCGAAAAGTGGAATGTAATACCTCATTTTGAGGTCCTTATTTTGAACATGGGCCATGTCCAAATATCATGAATAATTTGCAAATATGTGGTCATGTAAATTCCTAGTGGGGGTCCAAGGCTAAGACCCAACTAGAAAATATAAATAGCATGTAGCATATATGTATTGTGATGTTTACCTAAGTTGAGACCCGAAGTCTAAATGATCTAGTTATTTAACTAAAATTAATATAAACCAAATACATAATGGCAAATGGGAAACATGAGGAGAGACTATGACTTGAAAAGTGGTGGAGGGGAAGCGCATCCATTTAAATCCTCCTTGATGAACTGATAATCATAATCCTAAGGCAAATTGTTTATGATGTGGTGAAAGGATGTGCCCATTAAACTAAGAATGCAAGCAAAAACAACTAAGACCTAGCAATTGGCATTGTTAACATTCCCCTTTCAAATGAGTCTACAAACTCTTGTCTAACATGCAATTTCAATTTCTATTCACTTCTCTTTACTGAATAAGAATAGTTAAGAGACATTTAAGGAAGAGATGCTAGAAAAAATTGAAATTGAACTTTTTAAGAATGACCACTAGAGACTAAACAAGGTCAATGGGATTAGAGACTACATCCATCAAGGAAAACTCATATGAAAAAAAGATTTTTGGAAAGAGAAAAGAAAAGTAATCCACCCGTTAAAAGGGAGGGGATGATATTGAAAAAGAATCATATATTCCTAAGAAAAAAATTACAAAAAATAGTAAGATTTGAAACTAAATTTGCCAAAAGAGAAACAATAATTGTATTCTCCATATTAATGATGTTTAATCCAATTAGACTTGAAACCCAATTAATCATTTTCTTTTAATATTGTAATGTAGTAGGGCAATTTTGCCCTAGGGTTTCTCAGATACTAGGGTTCTTAATAGGATTTCTCTTTCCAGACAATAGCTAACTCAATACCAATTATTGCATTCTGCAGTGAAACATTAACAACTTCTCAATATGCTTCAATAGATTGAACAGATTAATAAAACATTCAATAAATTCAAATTTTAATCAGCAATTGCAAGAAACACCATAGTTCAGTAGATTGTTCCTCAATTCTTGTAGAAATCTGACACAATAATAAAAATTCATTCACAATATGGTTCACATTCAGTGGTGACAAATAGACCCAGTTTGACAACTAAATGATATCCTAACCAAGTTTTTTGTATCCTGATTCAGTACCTCGAAACTGTGATTGGGTCCCAGAAAAGAACCCTTCGATTTGCCACAAAGGTTGAAAATGGGATCGTTGTTCCTTCAAAGTAGGTATGACTACTACAAGAGCCACAGAAATCATTTTCAAGAGGCCTTGCATCGATTTCAAAATGCCTTGATTACCCAGCTAGTGATATCATTCCTTGCCACAATTAGATTAGTCTTCCTGCCACTTCATGTCAGGAGCACGAAATTACTTCAGAAATCTTGCAATGCCATGCACAAAGCAATTCAAAGGTTCAGAGTTGCGTCAAATCAACGTATTTCTATGTGAAACTCAATAGAATGTTCCAAATGTCTCCTAGTGCATCAGATGCCTTAAAATCAACTCACGTGTCACAAAACTCAAAACGAGGGACTTCGGTTACTTATACCTCCATCCTAAATCTTCGACAGTGCCAAGAATCCTATCCCGAGATACATGATTACTCTAGGTTAATCTGTCAATTATTGACCCTATGCGAATTTTACAGAATGTTCAAATGCATTCGTTCCCACCCTCAAACTATCCTCATAAACTCCTCGGCATTCCCGGATTTTTCAACGAGCTTCCGATTGGTTGCCACCTTCGTCCTCGGATTTCCTCTAGTAATCTCTTCGCTTTTTTACATGATCAAGTTAAACCTCAGGGTTTCTTTATATTTTTCTCCACCAGAAGATCAAGTGTTGTTTTCCACCTTTAAAAAGTCTTGATTCGTCATTACAGATTATCATTCACGAGTTCATTTGCAAGATAGACCTCCCAAAGGTTTGTTGTCACATGTTGCCTTCAACCGTCACACTAGCATTCACAACTGTCGAGGAAGAGAGTTGCTCATTTATGGCCATGTCCCAAAAAATGTTTTGATAAATGATTTTGTTTATGAGAGTAGTCTTCAGCGAAGATCACATCATATTTTATTTGTCTACGCGTTTCGAACCCACGAGTGTGGTTCATCATCAGGACGAGTTGAAGAACCAAATCACAGCTGCATGTTAAATAGAGAGAGCAAGACCTCAAACAGTTAAATTTGACTGGGAAACGGCTATATTTGACAGGACAACTAGGTTGTACTAACGGCTACTATGAAAGGATAAGTTTGGCTGGGCAACAAGACCAAGAAATAGGGAGAGGAAAAATAATAATAATAATTATTATTTATTATTATTATTATTATTTTTACCAAATAATCTATTAATAGGTCTTTTAATTAAATCGATTAATAGTTAGTAAGTTAATATAAGGGATATTATATAATATTTAATTGAAAATAATAAGAAATATCTTTAAATAGATAACCTATTAATTTTGTTAAATAAAGACCCCAAACTAACTAAATGTAATTCCACTACATTGGTCCATTAATAATTTATAACTACTTAATAATAAATATATTCTATATTAATGAATATCTATATATATAAATAAAAGTTAATAAAAATTATCACTTAGTGGGCAGAAAATAATTAAAAATGTTAGGATGGTTTGTTATAATTGATAACTTAAGGTAGAGCAATAATATATTAATAGGCTTTTTGGTTAAAACTAGGTATGTAAATAGTTCATTAATTTATTTTTGTGGGTTAGTATGTTATGTTAGGAATGGTACCCTCAGAAAGAACACCCTTCTGCTAACTTTTGTATGACTTGGTTGGATTATCCACATAGCCTTTCCAAACAAAAGATTTGACTTCTGCCACAAATGATTTTCGGTGCTTCAAAGATCTTTGTTTCTAGCTACAGGAAACTAGAATTATTTCGAAAACCCTTTGATTTTTTCCCACAAGAAAATCCGCCGCTTCATATGGCTCATTCTTGCCTTGAAACTTAAATCATAGAGTTCAATTACTTCAGAGATAACATCATGCCCAGAACAAAGTAAGAAAATTAAAAGAGAAGATCATCTTACCAATTACGGTGGAACCTTTCACCACCAAAATTAATAAGGGAAAGAGGTCTTAAAACCCTCAAAGCCTTAGGCTCAAAAAACAGAGGTAAACCTAATCCAATGATGATCAAATGCAATCAACCCTCATATATTTATAGATTTCCCCAAAAGCTCGCCCAGAATTGGAAATTTTGGGGGTTTTCCCCTTTATTGAGGACTGTAGCCTATAGGGATCGATAGGCTATTTCATCCCTTATGCAATTAATTTCCCAGGAACATTACAGTGCCCCCTACTTGGCATTATTTGTCCTCAAGCAATGGCAAGTTCAGCTACTACCCCCCTCTGTCGTCCTTTTATGCCCATTGTTTATGATTCCATTATCATGCATAGTGTCTTATTTTCCATTTTCATGCACATGTTCTTGCAAATGCTGATGTTCAACCATCAACTACCAGAGTTGCATATCTCTGGATTCAAGATCCTTGTTGATAAATTCTAAAGCACTGCCCAATTCTCTTGACTTGTTCGATTGTTTGAGAATTTACTCTGAAGCTAAGACCTTCCCATTAGCCCTTGAACATGCGAAGGCTTATTCATTCCTATCTGCTTCTCTTCTCCACCAATCAAACCAGATGCCCATTTTAGAAATCCTTTATTCCATCCCTTTTGCTTACCCCCCTTTTCTTCATGTGAGTGACCATCATCATCAACCTCGTAAGCACTGCTAAGTATTTGTTCCTTCTCTTTGCCTTTCCTTTTCACTACGTTGAGGTGGATTAAATGTACGCCGAAATTGTCAATTACTATCCCTTTTGTCTTGGGGCCCTCCTTAGTTTCTTCATGTGTCCCTTCTTATGTGTAAAGGTCAACAGATCTTCCTGGAGCAAGTTGTAGAGTCCACCTTCCAAGAGAAGCTTTTAGCTGCCAATAGCCCAAATTAGCCACCACAACAGTATCAGCTATGTGTGGCCTCTATTTTGTCCCCAAAAGAAATTGAAGACCTCGAGGTGGCTCATGGTTTTTTTCGGCACAATGCCCAATTAAAACAAGTGCTTCTAGCTCAAAAACAGCTACTAATTTGCTTGCAGCTCCAAGATTTTCAAGAACAATATTGTCCAAGTCATGAATTGGAATGACGGGCTCAACAAGCCATGGCTCAAGAACATCCAAATTCATGGTTAAAGTTTTAGCTAAGGGCATATTTGAAAACCAAGCAGTAGGGCCTTTCATTGATGAACCATCAGAACAAAAATTATCCTTCAATGGAACAAAATATTTGTAGAAGTTCTTCATTGAAAGGTCAACGAGAGAGCTCACGGGGTTCATAAAAATGTGCAAAGTAGGTTGAAACCATCTCAGTAGAAGGCGAATAAGTGGAGCAATCTTTTGACCAAAGGAGCTTGAAGGATCAATCATGGCATCAATGTGTATAATGGCATTTTTTTCCTCCAGGATAATAGCACGGTATTTTGCATTTAGAACTTCAAAATAAGCATTATCAACGCCTCAAGAACGAATAGCCATTGCAAAGGAAATCACCATTATTGCATCACTCAGAAAATCACTTGCTAGATCATCAGGGTCTACTCCTTCACACTCAACTTGCTCAATTATAATTGCTACCAGTTTGATTCTTCTGTCATATTCTACAATTTCCAAAAGCTTCAAATCATCACTGACAAAATTGTCTTCTTTGTGAAGGATCGCCCTTCCATTCGTACTGACAACATTATCACCTAACGCAAGTCTGAACTCTGACGATGGAAAGCCAGAAACCATCAAAAATAGATCCTTATTATAGGGTTCTACTCGTCATTGTCTCCTAGGTGGCAGAATTTCAAAACCTTTTGATGATCTCTCTATTTCACCTTCTCAAGCCGAGAGAGATGATTGGTCAAAATCTTATCTAAACTCTCAATACTACCCTCATCACTTTGGCATTGATTTATTTGAATCCTTTGAAATGCCTCTTGTGTTGTTGTCAAATTTTTCTCCTCCAGTTTAGAGACATCCTTCATCAAAACCTTATCTAAACTATCTTCAACTATGTCATGTAGTTGTTTTTTGTCTAACGTTGACGTTGCCATTTGTTTCTTCTCAAGCTTAGCCTAAAAGATAGGACCTTCCAGGGTATCAACGAATACAATCTGGCTGGGGCTGGAAATCCCACCATAAGAAAGTGACTCATGTTCAACCAAACCTTCCATGATATCAAAATTTATGGTTTCACTGCAACTAGTAGCCTAACTGCTAGAAAGTGAACCATCTTCAACACTAATAAATGAGCACGCTTTATCTAACTCCCCACTCAAGTTATTGTCACTTTTGAACCCATTCGAGCCAACATAATTTTGAGTTGTCTCAATAAGAGGAAGATTGTCCATATTTTCCTTATAGAAGGACCCAGTTGTATTAAGAGATTTGATTGGCCCTTCGACAACTGAAAAGTTCAGTTGGGACTCACTTGTCCTTATTACTGCTTATTTTGTGAATTGATTTGCTTCTTCATAATTGTTAACATTTGTGGCATCAGTACAAGGACATTATTCTATTGGTGTATCTAAATCAACCATACCACTAGCTGCAGAACTTATTGTCAGCAAGTTAACCTCGATACCTTTTAAATTGCTGCCACATTTTTTAAATTGCCATCTTCAAGGATGTTACCATCCTCATACAACATTATTAAAGATTTTCCACTACAAGGTAGGTGGTCACCTTTAATTCCACCCTTATCATCCAAATGAAAATTGAATCCCTCGTTTTCAATCCCAGTTTGAGATTGGCTCGAGTTAAACTAACATGATGAACTAGAGGTTTGGTTGGTGTTTTCATCACATGATTACTTAGGTTTTTGGTCCTCATGGAGACTTGTCTACTTCTTGTATAGTCATGACCATGCCTTTTCCTTTGCTTCAATTTTTCTTGTACTTTGATTTTCAGGTTTAGTTTTATGATCAGTATCACTTGACTTGTTTTTCTTGCCACTATTCCAAAAGTCATTCCATTTCATTTTCCTTCGATGTTGTAGCATTTTGTTGAATTCTTCAAATCTTCTGATATTTTATACATGTTGCTCTTCTAGCCTCTTCCAAGGCTCTGGTTGTTGCTCCCAAAACTTTGCATAGTTTTTCCAAAAATTTGCTTGCAATGGTTCCATTTTCAAATACCATCCAGGCTGGCAGGATTTCTACTATGATACTACTGTAATGTAGGAGGGAAATTTTGCCCTAGGGTTTTCTCTGATGCTAGGGTTCTTAATAGGATTTCCCTTTCCAGACAATAGTTAACTCAATACCAATTATTGCATTTTTCAGTGAAACGCGTAACAACTTCTCAATGCTTCAATAAATTGAACAGATTAATACAACATTCAATAAATTCATACTTTAATCAACAATTGCAATAAACTCCATAGTTCAGTAACTTGTTCCTTAATTCTTCCAGAAATCTGACACAATACTAAAAATTCATTCACAATATGGTTCACGTTCGATGGTGGCAAGGATAACCATTTTGGCAATAAAATGATAACCTAACCAAGGTTTTTGTATCTTGATTCAAAACCTCAGAACTATGGATTGGGTCCTGGAAAAAAACCCTTCGATTTGCCATAGAGGTTGCAAATGGGATCGTTGTTCCTTTAGATCAGGTCTAATCACTGCAGGAGCGACGAAAATTGTTTTTAGGAGGTCTTGCATCGATTTTAGAATATCTTGATTACCTAGTCAGTGATATCGTTCCTTGCCACAGTTAGATTCGTCTTCCCACCACTTCATGTTGGGAGAACAGAATTACTTCAAAATTTTCGTAAGGCCATGCACAGAGCATTCGAAGGTTTAGAGTTACACCATATCAACGTATTTCTCTGCGAAACTCAATAACCTATTATGGATGTCTTCCAGTGCCCCGAATACCTTAGAAAATCAGCTAACCCACCCTCAGAACTCAGAACGAGGGACTTCGGTTACTTATGCCTTCGTCTTGAAACTTCAATAGTGCCAAGAATCCTATCCATAGATACACAATTACTCTAGGTTAATTCGTCGATTGTTGACCCTATGCGAATTCTGGAGAATGATCAAATGCATTCGTTCCCGACCTTAAACTATTCTTAGAAATTCCTCAACGTTTCCTCATTTTTCAATGAGCTTCCAATTTATTGTCGCCTTCGTCCTCCGATTTCCTCCAATAATCTCTTCACAATGTTCCAGGATCCAATCAGACCTCAAGATTTCTTTATATTTTTCTCTGCTGGAAGATCAAACATTGCTTTCCACCTTTAGAAAAGTCTTGATCCATTGTTACAGATTATCACTCGTGAGTTCATTTGCAAGATAGAATGCCTGAAGGTTCATTGTCCCATGCTACCTTCAACCATCGTGCTAGCATTCACAACCCCTAAGGAAGAGAGTTGCTCAATTACGACCTTGTCCAAAAAAAATGTTTTGATAGATGATTTTGTGTTCTGAATGGGGCCCTCAAAATGGATTGAGCCTCAGAAACAACACCCTTCTACTAACTTTCATATGCCTCAATTGGATTATCCACAAAGCCTTTCCACACAAAATATTTGACATCTGCCACACATGATTTTCAGTGCTTCAAAGATCTTTGTTGCTAGCTCCAGGAGACTAGAATTATTTTGAAAACCCTTCAATTTTTGCCCACGAGAAAATTTGTTGCTTCATATGGCTCGTTCCTGCCTTCAAACCTAAATCATAGAATTCAATTACTTCAGAGGTAATTTCCTCCCCGTAACAGAATAAGAAAATTAAAAGAGAAGATCATTTTACCAGCTATTGTGGAATCTTTCACCAACGAAATTGAAAGGGGAAAGGGGTCTTAAAACCCTCAAAGCCTCAAGCTCAGAAAACAGAGATAAAATGATCCAATCTAATGATGATCAAATGAAATCAACCCTCATATATTTATAGATTTCCTAGAGGGGTCTCTTCTTCTTAATTGATTGAGTAAATTTTACTCCAAACCCCAACTTTAGGTTTCAATGCCCAGCTGCCCCAAAACTTGCCCGAAATTGGAAATTTTTAAAGTTTTCCCCTTTATTAAAGACTATAGCCTACAAGGATCAATAGGCTATTTCATCCCTTAGGCAATTAATTTCCTGGGAACATTACAAATACATTACACTTAGAATTCATCTTCCAACAAATGATTAAAAACTCTCTTTAGACTATTCATTTTTCTCAACAATGAGCACTAGTTTGAGATCCAACAAAGCGCTCTAGCCTAAGCTCCATCATAAATCTTACACATTAGCTTATATTGTTCTATCTACATAGTCGAAGATACAATAAAAAAATTAACTGAACATAGTTTTAATATTGGAAGAAAGAGGAAAACCACATATACAATCCAAAACAATCTTTTCGATATTGAACAATCCATGATTGAGTTGTTTACTTTTGTTGTCGCTAAATCTTGCACGAGCAACACAAGTGCAGCAGGAGGCAAGGAAAGCTCCCTAGAGACAGCCTATGGGTTGATTGTAGACCAGTGCCTAGGACATCTTAAATAGAGGAGTGTTTGTAAGATGGTATGAGAGGGGTTTGCAGCACTCCAATTGTCACGAAATGAAGATAATGGAAAGAGGGTTTGGTTCAATATGCCTTTAATGAGGGAGATTCAAGCCAACTCATGAATCCAAACATTGGGGGTATATGGAGCAATCTCAAAGAGAAATGGTTTCTTCTTTTGGTGACCTACAATGGAAATGAGACAGCTTGAACTAAAGTTGAAGTGGTGATGGAGAGGGGAGGAGTAGGAAATCAAGTGCATAGGGTTGTAATAAACAGAGTCCTCGGCCACTGTATTTAAGCAAAAACACGAAAGAGTAAGAAGGTGGAATGATAGCAACAGGGGAAGTTGATGTAAGGCTTCAGGTTGCATATTAATGGGTATCAATCTCTATTTCGACAGTTGAGGTAAGTCTAAGCCACCACAGGTATTGTAAGCTACTCGCAGACACAAGTAAATCTGAAGGATGACAGGTACTGCATGCATAAAGACAACAGAAGTAATTCTATGGTCTCGCACAAGTACTCTCTTCTATTTAGCAGTGAACACAAATCCATTTATCAGCCAGAAACATGACAGCTGCATTAACACTGTTTTAAGGAAGAAATACACAATCAAATGAAGTTACAAGAGGAAAAACTTACTACACATCAACCATGTTTGGAATCAACAGAAGAATTGCCATTAATCTTAAAATTCCAATCACCAGTCGGTATATCCAGTAATGAAATCAGTGAAGCCCTCCCATGAATCCGGTACATTGAGCCCAAATCGGCCTCACAGAGATCGACCCTCACGGGTCTGAGAATCTCTACAACCCCTCGGAACCAACACCTTTACATAATATTTCTTCCCCCTTTTTATGAGAAGAGAGGGGTACTGTCATACTAGAGTAGTTGTCTCGGCTCCATGATAGGCTCTGTTGCCCCCAAAAAGATTACAAAGGGATCAATCCCTTTCTTGAAGAAATACATAAATAAATGCACAGAGAAGGAGAATCGAGAGAGAAAGGAGGTGTCCCCTTGCTGCTTCAGTGGAGGCCTCAGAAGGAGCCACGTCCTTGTTGTCATAGACTCTTTTCGGCGATTTTGAGGCGGTTCATTTATACATCAACCAACTTAAGTCAATTCTGCCATTAAAATGCCTTCGGCGCCAACTAATAGAGGCATGTTGCAGGTCGTCTTTCTTTAAATGCGCCCATAATCCTCATAAAACGCCCACCGACCGACTAACCTGTCTTTCAAAGGCTCTGTGCAATGTTATCGACATATCGCGAGCTTTTAACCATTTGAACAAGCGAACAAGCGAGCTGTTAAATCATTCAAATAGGTGAATTGGCAGGCGCTTTCAAGTCTTAGGCCCTCTTTGTTTCAACCCCTTTTATGAATTTCCCCATAGGAACAAAGGTGGAGACCGGGGGCTTTTCCTTTATAAATCATTTCTCGGCCTCCCCGGCGATGCACCACTATATCGCAAAATCAGTGGTTTACAGGTCTTTTAAGTTTCGGAACCCCATCAATCCACTGATCGTGAATATTGCAGGACTGCGATATCAGCCTTCTACGCCGATAACCGTAGT
The DNA here is from genome assembly GCA_000404065.3 of Pinus taeda. Lineage (NCBI taxonomy): Eukaryota > Viridiplantae > Streptophyta > Pinopsida > Pinales > Pinaceae > Pinus > Pinus taeda. Next base: position 78,084 of record APFE031384745.1, on the reverse strand, counting down.
TTTGTGCCCCAAGGATCCTGCCGAGATGTGATATATATTGTGCCTGAACCCGCCAACTACCGATATGCGATATCGGCGGATCGCAATTTCTGCAATCGCCGATGTTCTTTGCCTCCTAGTCCCCGTCGATACCGATATGCGATTGCGATGGACTGTCCCGATTGCGATTTTTCTTCAACACTTAGCCATTTTTGGTTTCTGAGCTTTCTAAAGGGATTCTTCAACATACCCTATCTTCTGATCCAGAATCCCTATTTTGGACTTCTATATACCGGATCCCTATTTTGCACTTCTATATAGCACCGGAAAGCTCTTTCCGAGCACTACACACTGGAGAGGGTCCCATCTAGTTCTAATAGCTTCTGTGGCTCAACATTTGGCATCAAACATCACTACCATTTGGCTTTTGAAGCCACTGGTGACTGAAAAAGTAATGAGTGGCAGCATTGGCTCCTACTGGGGGTAGTGCCTTGCTAGCAACGTGCTGAGAACCTGTAGACCAGCATCCTTCACCATTGGGCATGGAGTCAGTAATATATGTACTTTATAATCAGCAAAATCTCAATGGGACCTTTCTTTATCCATCTACATGCAGAAAATAAAAACTCTAACAGCTGAAAGTAAATGGTCAACTGGTGAGCTTATTAATGTACAATCCTACTTATGTACAATGCTTAATTCAGTTAAGTATGTTCAACTCTCCAATAGAACTAGGCCAGCATTAGAGCACTGGACCACATACCTTCATACTACTAAAAAAGAAAGATTAAAGCAGGCATGCAACATGAAAAATCTGCAGATATGGAACCTGATACACGCTACCGAAATAACCTCTATTGTTGGCTAAAGAATAGATTCATATACTCAACCACAGGGTCATGGAATAGACAATGAATGTTTACAGCAGCCTCTTCTTCACATACAGTCTACTAACCAATATCCTCTTGGCCAGGGCAGCCACAAACATTATCCAGCTCCTCAACTTCAACCTTTTCAAGAAAAATTGGTTGTTGATCTTTCACTGCTCATTTTCCAATGGGGCCATCTTCTTGGAAATCTACATCAGACTCTTCATTGTCTGAACTATAAGAGTCATAGATTGGAGGGTCTGTTGAGAATTCTTGGCAGGCATCTTGCTGTAGCAAGCAACAGCAGACTTTGCATGGTCTTTTAGCCTTGAGTTCTTCTTGATACCCTTGTTGTTGGGAGCTTTCTCCCCACTTGCTGGTAAATAGCTCCTTCTGCACCTCCATGACCATTTCCTCCTCCTCTAAATCATATGAATCATAGATAGGAGGAGGTCCTTGATCCTGCTCTTCATGTGAAAGATATGCATCAAGAGCTAGAGCCTCTTTGTTGAACTCTTGATGAGCCTCTTCTTCTTGTTCAGCTTCCCGTAGCTGGGACTCGGGAGTATGGTAGCTCTGCCTCACTAGACTCTCCATCAGAGTCATATTCATCATAAGAAGGAGAAACCTCATACTCAACTGAATAAGCCCACTAAGAGTTTATTTGCAGCTCAGTGGTGTTTCCTTCTTCTCTTTCTAGCTCATAGGGTGATGCTTCTTGATGTGAGTAGATGCTTTCTTGAAGAGGAGCTCGACCAACATCTTCAGCGGATTCATCAACCTCGGGACTGTTTTCATCATTACAAAGTGTGCAGCAATCTTCAAGCAGAGCATTCTGTGGATAAAATCTCTTATAATATTGATAGAATGTTGTATGGAAACATTTCAAGGAAGATAGGTTGCCATGAGGTAGTGTTTTAAACCAGACCCTAGCATCGCCTTCTAAAGACAATTTGAATAACTTCATTTGTACATCTTCAAGAAGAATACTTCGTTCCTCCATACATTCATGAAAGTCTTTGAGGTGTTGGTCAGGTCTTTTCTCTGAGTTCAATTCAAGCAAATAGGTGTTCCACTCATGATATGGCGAGACATGATTGGGAAAACAAGCAATAGAAGAAAAATCCAATGGTGCAAATTGGTTGGCCAGGAATGCAGGAATGGCCATCTTGGAAACCTCCCTATATGATTGATTTCAACTTCAAAAGTAGGGAGAGTTTTCAGCTACTGTAGCATCTAAGTGAGTATTGGACTGCTTGGAAGCCAGGATGATCAAATAGAGATATGGACAGTGTAGCCGCCACGATGTTTACCATAGAATTCCCAGTGGAGTCGCCACAATGTTTACCATAGAATTGACAGTGGAGTCACCAAGGTGAGAGATCTTCAACTCACACTTCCCTAACTCACCTAACAGGGGAAATGTAAAACTTTGTCGTACCCGAGGAAAAATATTCTAATCCTTTCCCCAGCAATGGCGCCAGAAAGATGTTGTCGCTAAATATTGCACCAACAGCACAAGTGCAACAGGAGGCAAGGAAATCTCCCTAGAGACAGCCTATGGATTGATTTTAGAACAGTGCATAGGGCATCTTAAATAGAGGATTGTTTGTAAGATGGTATGAGAGGGGTTTGCACCACTCCAATTGTCACGAAATGAAGATGGTGGTAAGAGGGTTTGGTTCAATACGCCTTTAATGAGGGAAATTCAAGCCAACTCGTAAATCCAAATGTTGGGGGTATATGGAGCTGAGGTGAGCTCAGTTCACGTTATTGGCCACTTCCCGTTGCCTAACCCTAGTGGGAGCACCAGGTCTCGCTCCCATCCACCCTCTCACTACCAACCGGTCCACAATCTGGAAGCCAACACTTCCGTGGAGAGGCAAGGCCGATAGGGGTCCTTTTAATTTTCCACGGGAAGCTAGTTCGCCACACCAGGCCAAATAACCCTGCAATCTCAAAGAGAAATGGTTTCTTCTTCTGGTGGCCTACAATGGAAATGAGACAGCTTGAACTAAAGTTGAAGTGATGATGGAGAGGGGAGGAGAAGTAGGAAATCAGGTGCAAAGAGTTGTAATAAACAAAGTCCTCAGCGACTGTATTTCAGCAGAAACATGAAAGATTAAGAAGGTGGAATGACAGCAATAGGGGGAGTTGATGTAAGGCTTCAGGTTGCATATTAATGGGTACCAATCTCTGTTCGACAATTGAGGTAAGTCAGAGCCACCACAAGTACTATACGCTTACTCATAGACGCGAGTAAATCTTAAGGATGACAGGTACTGCATGCATAAAGACAACAGAAGTAATTTTATGGTCTTGCACAGGTACTCTCTTCTATTTAGCAGTGAAGACAAATCCATTTATCAACCAGAAACATGACAGCTGCCTTAACATTGTTTTAAGGAAGAAATACACAATGAAATGAAGTTACAAGAGGGAAAACTTACTACACATCAACCATGTTTGGAATCAACAAAAGAATTGCCATTAATCTTAAAGGTCCAATCACCAGTCAGTACATCCAGTAATGAATCAGTGAAGCCCTCCCATGAATACAGCGAATTGAGCCCAAATCGACCTCACAGAGATCGGCCCTCGTGGGTCCAAGAATCTCTACAACCCCTTAGAACCAATGCCTATACATAATATTTCTTCCCCGTTTTTATAAGAAGAGAGGGGTGATGTCATTATAGCTTACAAAAAGATCAAAGCCCAAGCCCCAACTGTCATACTAGACTAGTTGTCTCGGCTCTGTGATAGGCTCTGTTGCCCCAAAAAAAAATACAAAGGGATCAAATCCCTTTCTTGAAGAAATACATAAATAAATGCACAAAGAAGGAGAATCAAGAGAGAAAGGATGAGGTGTCCCCTTGTTGCTTAAGTGGAGGCCTCGGAAGGAGCCACGTCCCTGCTGTCATAGACTCTTTTCAGTTGTTATGAGGCGGTTCATTTATACATCAACCAACTTAAGTCAATTCTGCCATTAAAATGTCTTTGGCGGCGACTGATAAAGGCATGTTGCTGGTCGTCTTTCTTTAAATGCACCCATAATCCTCGTAAAACACCCAGCAGCTGACTCATCTGTCTTTCAAAGGCTCTGTGCAGTGTTATCGACGTATCGCGGGCTTTTAACCAACTGAACAAGCGAACAAGCGGGTTGTTAAATCATTCAAACAGGTGAATTGGCGGGCGATTTCAATTGAGTCTTAGGCCCTCTTTGTTTCAGCCCCTTTTATGAATTTCCCCATAGGAACATAGGGGGAGACTAGGGGCTTTTCCTCAAAGTGCTTAAGGCCTTCGATAAACGGGCGGTGGGCCTTTTTCTTTATATCGCAATAAGTCCCTTATCGACAAATTTTCCAAACCCAAAAATTTTATAGGTCGTCATTTATAATATATCGCGTCCGAGACCCTTCCTCATCGCATCACAATCGCCGATAAACCCAAGACCCAACACCACCAATCACCGATAACTTGCTGACGTCATCACTGCCACGTGTCACCCTGTGAGTGGTGCCACGTGGCACTCAAAAACAACCCTATAGGACCCCTAAAAATGCCAAAACTGAGTGACACATGTCCACCGCCACATCATCATATGTACTTGCCACGTCATCCACCACATCAGCTCTGAGGACCAATCAAAATCCGCCACATGGCCCCTTGGAGGAGAGAGAAAAAGGCATGCCCTACCCTATTTCCACAAACATTTCCTTTGTGAATGATTTTTCGGCCTCCCCGACGACTTTGCACTGAATCGCAATATTGGTGGTTTACCATGTTTTGGAGTTGCGACCCTTGTCGATCGCCGATAGCCGAGAACCCAAAGCCACTGATCGTCGATCGTCGTACTACCATGTGGAGGAGAGAGAAGGGGGCGGTCTGGCGTTTGTTTTTTAGTGAAATTCCTTTATAAATCATTTCTCAGCCTCCCCAACGATGCACCTCTATATCGTAAGATCGGCGGTTTACAAGTCTTTTAAGTTTTGGAACCCCGTCGATCCATCGATCGCCAATATCGCAGGACGGCAATATCGACCTTCGGCGCCAAGAACCGTCGATAACCGTAGTTTTGTGCCCCAAGGATCCTACCGATGGCCGATATGCAATATATGTTGTGCTCGGACCCGCCGACTGCTGACATGCGATATCGGCGGATCTCAATTTCTGCAATCGCAAATGTTCTTTGCCTCCTGGTCCCCACTGATACCGATATGCGATTGCGATGCACTGTCCCGATTGTGATTTTTCTTCAACACTCAGTGATTTTGGGGTTTTCTTAGCTTTCTAAAGGGATTTTTCAACCGGCCCTAACTTCTGATCCAGGAACCCTTTTTTGGACTTCTATATACCATCGGAAAGCTCTTTCCAAACACTACAAACCGGAGAGGGTCCCATCTAGTTCTGATAGCTTCTGTGGCTCAAAATTCGACCTCAAACATCACTGCTATTTGGCTTTTGAAGCCACTGGTGACTGAAAAAGCAATGAGTGACAACAACTTCTATGCCAGGAAGTTTAAAGATTGACCTAAGAAGTAGAAAATAGCACCACTTAAACAGGATTTGCCCTTTACAAAATTATGTCGAACAGTTGGCAAAATCCACTATGTTAACCCACAACACATTCAGACATTCAGCAGCATAGTTATATTGTTGATACGCACTCATAACTCTCACCAAGAAAGACTTTTCAAAGGTTGGTCACTCAACTTCACGAAATTTAAGTCATTTTACCTGTGCGTTGAAAAGCATAAGCCCCTGGGCTGAAATTGCACAACTAAATCTTGTGTGACTGCAAGGTTTAGACACAAACCTTGCAGTCACACATTCCTGATGCACAAAAGTGCATAAGCCTTAATTTGACACGAACTTATCCCTGCAAGATATAAACCTTGCAGTCACACATCTGATGCACACAAGTACATAAGCCTGAATTTGACATGAGCTTATCTCTGCAAGTAAATTAGTAATTACCACAACTGTTTCCAGACAAATTAGTATTTTAGGTTAGATTGCAACTTGCAAATTTTTTCAAGCCATCAGCTACAATACAGGAAAGAAGCAGGAATGTTAAAATGTAATCATGTTTAGTCTATTTTGGGTAACAAATGTGTGTGCGCGCGTGTTACAGAGAGATTACATGTAATGATCTCTAGACTCGTGCACACATAAGTGGATCAAAGCGCACCCTGTGTCTGTCAAGTTTTAAACTGCCCAATGGGTTAGCTCAACCTGTTAAAACAGATTATTGCAAAACAGAGCTCGACGTGAGGCCTCCAGCTCTAGTCCAGCTAAGGTTCAAGTCCAGCCAAATCCTATTGGGTAACAGCCACTAATGTGGCTCACAGTTGAACCACCCTCCATCCAAATATTTTTAGAGAGAGAGGATCTCATTATTGCAACTTCAAGCCCTGGTTGACTAATGTGCTTATTATTTTAATCAACAAATAAATTGTTGAATTTAATTAACATTGAAATTAAATTTCAGACCATAACATCAATCACACAATAGTTAGAAATTAAATACCAGAAGCATAAAAATTAATTTCGCACGCACACACAAGTAATTTCTCCTTCAAATCAACTTTTAATTTCTTTGAAAAACCTACAAAGAAACCTGCACATGCTGCCCCAAAAAACAGAACTGCATGGTTATCAAAAATCACCCCAAACTTCAGCTTTTACAAGCTATTTGAGAGGTGCAGCTGCTAAAAAGAAAACAACAACAGTTCTTTGCTATGCAGCACTACTGTACAGGATGTACAACTGTTGTATGACACTGCAAAGCAGAATCCATACAACTATACAGATCTGCACAGTACTGTCCATATGACTGTACAAAGGTTCATACAAAACCGGGAGCTACTGGAAATAACTTTCCTCGGTGTTAGTTTTTTCCCTCATTGCTCAACTTGCTCAATTGCGTGAGAAAGCCTTGACCTTGCCCTTTCTTTATACTTTTAACAGGCAATCTTCTTTTAATATTTCCCCTAATCTAAGTACAATTTTAGACCCAACTACTAAATAGTAAATATAAGACTTTCATTACTTTACTAATTCTTAAACTAATTCTTGCATATTCACATTGAACATGTGCAGAAGTTCCCATCGAAAGCTATAATTCTCAACATTCGCAAAGTTTTTCCTTCAAAATAACTATATAATATATATGTGATAACTCCATTGAGGGCAAGGTGAGAATGAGAAAATTTATATCGTCAATAAAGAAACTTAGCTTTGGGAAGTGACCTTCCTCTATGTCACCAACTTACCAGAAACAAGAAACAAGCTCAGAATGGGAAATCATAACTCTGAGGTTTCACAATAAGCAACATTTTAGGATATTTAATACACATGCAAGAATAAATTAAATTAAAAAATTGCAAATCATTCAAATTTATAATATTGAAAAGAGACAGCGTATTCATATTTAGAACATTATTCATATTGGCAACAGAAAGTCTTCAACTACGCAAATATCAAAATGTTCACTATTCAGTCCATCAATGATAACCCAGTTCACAAATAGATTAATATTCAGACGCCATCTCATCTGTCTCTTTTGGAGCCTTGGAAGTGAAAAAGCCAGAGGCACTGCCTTGACCTGGATCAGTAGAATTACGACTAAGACTTTCAAACATTCTTCTACAACACCTACAAAGGCCGCTCATCATCGCCATAATCCCAAGAAGCAACCTAATCCCACATTCTAGTGGGTGCAAAAGGGTGGTCTCTCTGTTGCCATAGCAGAAGGTGAGGATGTAAATGAGTACACACCAGATATTAAGCCTTGCAAGGTAGGCGAGTCCACTGCACAGAATGGATGAGGGAATCCTCGATTCAATTCTGTTTACATGCCGAAAAACTAGTCGCATGCCTACAAAATGGAGATGATGTGATTTAAAATTCAAATTCAGAAACCTAAACTAGGGCCTTCTCTATTTGTCGTTTATTGCATCACAAATACTGACAACTTCTAGAGAAACAGGTTCCCTGCACGGAAACGAGAAACAGATAACAGACACAGGTTTCAGGTTTCATTTTAGTTTCGGGGCGGGTTTCTGTCAGAAACGCCACCTCGGTGCGGTTTCTGATAGCATGTACCCTAACCTTGGCCATATCAAATGGATCTTATGTAACAGATGGATAAAGATGAGTTGTTTTGATTCAAACAAACCATAAACACACGTTGTGGCAGTGGCAATAGATGGATCCAACCGAAGCCTGAAGTCCCGGCTACTGAACATTCACTCTTGCTTATCTCTCTCCCTTCAACAAGACGAGGGATACATCGCTCGTCTTGTTGAAGGGAGATCTCTGTTAGCATTGTTAGTGAGATATCTGTTAGCATTTGGTATACTCTGTCCGATGCAGAAGATAACACCCAGATCTGGCCAATTATGAGATGATGTGATTTTTTGCATGGAATACGATAGTATAGACTGGCATACCTGAACTTGACATGGAAGAGAAGCATAAGAGTAGCAGGAGAACCAATGGCGGTAGCGTTGGCCAAACATTCATCGTTCTCAGGCTCCTCTTGCTCGCCATCGCTGTACTCTCTCTCTGCTCTGGCTTTACAGTTATGAACTTTGTTTGAAAAGCAGTACACACTCTTTGGAGTGGATTTGGGTTAAGCTTTATACCCAAAAAGTTGATTTGTCGCTGGTTATCAGGAGGTCGTTCCAAGAAGCCAATGAAGATATGACAATGGTGACGTCTACAATACCAAAATGGTCTACTATACCTAGATATCTAAACAATAAAACATCATACAATTAATTTTTTGGCATGAATCGTATTTTCACAAATAGTTCACATAGATGGTCGATGAACTCGAAATTTTTTCCAAATAGTTCACATAGATGGTCCAATCGAAATTTTTTCCATAAATAGTTCACATAGATGGTCCACTCACCCCAAATTTTTTTGGGCAAATAGTTCACATGCTCCAATGAATCTTAATTTTTTCCATGAATCTTAATTTTTTCAATAAATAGTTCATATAGATGACTAAGAATGTTTTCATAGGTAAGACATTTCATGATAAAGTGTTGTGCCGTGGAAGTTTCCACTGTTCTTTTTTCACAAAACATACAAGTTTTTTCTTCTCACCCTTCCTTGAGAACTATCCATCTACTTTCTCTCTATTTTGATCTAAGATGATGGGATCCGGTCTTAGCCTTTCCCTTCATTGCGGCACTCAAATAGGTTTTTTCATTATGTGACCATGTTGAGTTGAAATTATTGGCATATATCATTTTTTTACAACTTGGATACCCTTTGATGTAAATAATAAAAAGGTTTATTTCATTTTTTAATATAATAAGATTCGAGAGGGATTATTGTATGGAATTTATTATTATACTTTTGGATCCATAATATTATGTTGTTTTTTAGTTGATGTTTTGAGCTAATAAATGTGGCTCACGCGACATTGATGAGAAATTTGGTCAAGCTTCATTAAAGAAATAGGTGAGAGATGTTGGGTGAGAAACAAGTCAAAAAATGGAAAAGAATCAAATTAACATTAGGTCAAATAAACATTCACAAGAAAAAAAAAATAAGGGTCAAATCAAAAAATTATCAAATTCAATCCAAATAAAAAAATGTCAAAATCAAAAAAATATCAAACTCAATACTTCTGATATTTTAGTGGGTTTTGATGTCGTTTAGTTGTTCATGAAGATCCCCATTAGTGAAGTCATTGATATTATTAACCACATAACATATTTTGACACGGCTAAGTTAGTCAGGATATGTCTGAATTCCACCACTTCAGTTTTTAGGGTGAACTCTATGAGCAGACTTGTAGCTCTCGTATCTCCCCTGTTGTGGCAAACCTTTTCATGGAGGACTTTGCGAGATTTTGAGACGAAGGCCTTGGGCTCTTCACCATTCTGTCTGAAGCTACGGAAAAGGTTTGTTGACGATACTTTTATTATTTGGCACCATGGTTGTGAAAAGCTTGAAGTATTCAAGCAACATCTAAATGATCAATATGACTTTATCAAGTTTACTATGGAGGTTGAGGTTAATGGTATTTTGTCATTATTGAATATCCTTATCTCCACGAATGTTGATGGTTCCATTTCACACCAAGTGTTTCATAAAAAGACTCACACAAAACAAAACCTTCACGTTGAGTCTCATCATCATCCGGCCCAAAAAAATTGGTGTGTTAAACACCTTAGCCACCTAGACATTAATAATTTGTGATGAAAACCACTTGAATGAGGAAAAGGCCCACCTCCTTGATGTTTTTTTGTGAAAAATGGTTATAATACATACCAAGGCATCAGGGCCTTTCGAAAATCGAGCATGGGTCCTAGTTTAAAGAGTCGTCTTAGTGATCTTATATCTAGTGTTCTACTTCTCTTTATCCAAGGAATGATAGTTAAGATTGCTCACATTTTAAGAAATACTCAAGTTTCGGCTTCTTTCAAACCTTTGAGCACCATTCATAGTATCCTGAGGTTAGTCAAATTTCCCGTTGACCCTTTAAGCATGAAAGGTGTTTACTTAATCTCATGCTCATGTGGGGCTCCCTATGTTGGTGAGACACGCTAGTTTGTGAAGCTAAGGATTCAAGAACATGTGGCTGACATTAAACATAGTTGGTGTCATTCCTTAGCTCTAGTTGAGCACATTGAAAAAACCAAACACCACATTTGTATTGAAAACTACAAGATCCTAGCCAAAATGAGGCACTCTCATCATATGAAGTTCAAAGAAGCCATTGAGATAAAAAGGCGATCAAGCAATCTAAACAAAGATGTTGGTTGGAAAATCTGTAAGAACTAGATTTCTGCTCTTGCTTCACGATTTGCTTCCTCCCAAAACCCTCTCTTTTTGTTTCTTGTTTACCTTTATTTTTTTTAGATTAATAGATTATCTTTCTCTTTTCTCTATTCTTATCTTCCACCTTTCATTTTTCTCTATTCTTCTCTTCCACCTCCTTTCTCTCTATATTTTTTTTTGTTGATCCTCATCCTTCCCATCTAATTTTCCTTTTAACATATTTCCTTATATTAATCCTTTCCTTCTCTATCTAATATTAATTTATATATATTTAACTCAATTAACTTATTTCTATATATATTTTTCGTCATCTATATTTTTTTTTGGTTTCTAATTTTCCTTTAACCTATTTCCTTATATTATATAATTTATATATATATTTTAAACTCAATTAACTTATTCTTGTATTTCTTTTGGTCATCCCATGGTTTTATTTGTTCTTTGTCTTATTTTTAGTTTATAATCCTAAAATCTTAATATAAGTATTATTATTTCTTTATAATTATATTGGTATTATTAATACATTTATTATTGGTTCAATCTAATAATTAATATTTTGAATGTAATAATAATATTATTAATATATTAATACGAATATTTAGCTACTTATATATTAATATTTTTATATAAAAAGAATTTATTTAGGTGAGAAAGATTTAGCGGCTAAAAGAAAATTAAGTTATTATAAGAAGGTCATCAACCCAACATTATTGAAGAATTAGAATTGGAGAGATGGCTCGCAAAGGTTACGAATAGGGTTTCTGGTCACTACAGGCTACTGCAGTTAACCATGGAAGGCCACCGTTAACCTGCTCGACATTTTTTCTGTCGCATTATGTTTACCACCATCTTTTTGATGCGCTTCTCTTACCTGGGTTTTTTACCTGCCGGAGCTTCGGGGGGGGTTATTACTGTTTCGTTTACCAGTCTTTTCTTGTCTACGGTCTGCTCCTGTTTCCTGGCAGTCCGGTCCGAGTCTTGGCATTTCTCCGTTTTTTCCTGCAGTTTCGAGGTGTCCTCTGTTCCAAGGAGCAGCAGTCGACATGGATGACATTGATGCCGCGGACTATTCCAAAGACCCGCTGGAGGGGGTATCCATCTGGCGTTCCTCATTTCCCGCGCCTGGCGGATTATATAGCTCTGGATACTCCTTGGCGGAACCGTCACGGGCGCATTCTGTGGTCCTACCGGATGACCCACCTGCCTGGCCATCGCTTTCTACCCCCCCGGTTTCCCCGACTACCCTAGGGTTCATCTCCGACTGTTTAAACCCTAACCCTGGATTAGACCTCCTTGTATCAAGAGCTCAGGACCGACTAATTACTCCTCCATCGATGACCGTGGGTTTTGCCAGTTTAAACCCTCAGGCCTCTTTTGCTCCTCCTTCTGGCAGTTTTACCGCCATCCCACCTCTCGCCAGTTCTTTTCCTACCTCCGTTGGCAGTCTCACCCCTTCCTCGTCAAACCCTAACCCTCCCCCTGTTTCTTCGAACCCTCTTCCAAGTTGGGTACAACATCAACCTCCTCTTCAGGGGACTAAGAAGAAGTACAAGTGCTACAAATCCAAGGCGGACGACATCTTTCTCAGATTAGAAGAGGATATTCAGTGGGGAGAGACTATGGATTTCGTTGACAAAGTCTTGGTCGGTCGCATCAGGGGACAGAACTACACGGTTGCCCGTTTCAAAAGCTGGGCATCGGAGGTTTGGGGTCACCATCTGGTGGACATCCCCTTCGTGTAGACTTTTGTGAGGGGATGGTTCGCATTGAGATTCACTCGTGTTGATCATACCAATTGGGTCTTATCCTCCTACTAGCACTTTGAACACACCCCGGTTCTTCTGAAGCACTGGATGCCTCTTTTTGATCCAGAGACTGAGCAAATTGGCATACAACCAGTATGGATTCGGCTCCCGGGTCTCCCACTGCAATACTCATCTAAAGAAATCTTCAAGCGGATTGGCAACGCTATCGGCACCTACATGGAATACGATAAGTCCTATCAACACACGAGTATGATGGCATATGCTCGGATCCTTATTAATCTTGACACTTGAGGTGGCTTACAGGAGTACATCATTATACAGTGGAGGGACACATCCCGCAAGCAGATCATTGATTATGAAGGCATCCCATATCGTTGCCGCATATGCCACAAAGTAGGGCACTTGTACAAGGATTGCCCTCTCTTGCACAAGAACAGGGGTACTGATCAGAGACTGGAGACTAAGCAGCCTAGTGGAAACCCTACACGGCATGATGTAGACACTGAACCAAAAACAATTGACAAGGATGCAGGGGGCTCCTGGGGAACACCTAATAATGAGGCACCTGAAAAGCGTCTCGCTGGTACAATCCCTCCCTCGCCTCCTCCTCCAACATGCTCTGGTCCAGCGAAGGAGATCATCTCGACGTCGGGTATGTTATCTACATCTTCCCCTCTCACTTCTCCTATATCTGGCATTTCGAAAGATATTGCATCTCATTCATGTATGGGTACTTCTCCCCCTATTTTTTCATCCTCGGTCTCCTCGTCTTTCTTGAGATCCCAGGGACGAGCCCCCCCCTCTCTCCATTGCTCCCTTCCCGTTCCCACTTCCATCACTGCCCCCAGCATCCCATCTCTGACATCATCCTCCCTTCCTTCTCTTCCCTCCCTCTCCCCCCTTGTATCTCCTCTATACCCACTCCACTCCAGATCGAAGGATAGGGGATTCGATGCGATTGGTCTGGACCCTGAGTTTCCCCCTACCTCCCTTAAATTGTCCAGGGGACGCCCATCACATCTCACTAAATCCAGACACACTACGGGTGAAGAAGTTGCCCTCGGGCGACAACAAACCATTGTCAGGGCCCTTAGAGCTAGGAATGGCCCTCAACCTCATCCTCCATGAAGTTCTTATCCTTCAACTGTAGAGGGTTTACTAGCCCTCCTAAAAAACTAGCACTCAGAAGACTGCTTACTTCGACCCAGTTGGACATTATATTTTTACAAGAAAACCTTTGCTCGGCTGCTTCTCTTCTTTCTATTCTCAGCTACCGAATTGGACCTTCCATGCCATGGACGCGTCTGGGAGATCTAGGGGTACTGTTATTGGTTTCTGCAATAAGTCTATGGAACTCAAGAACTTATGGGAGGCAGATGTAATGCCCCACTTAAATCTTATCCTACAAATTTTGTTAATGTTTACATTATCTAAAAATATTCAGAAATATAGGTCTAATATAAATTCATGATTTCCATTATTTAAATTCTCCACTTACCTTCTCAAATTGAATATTGGGTAGAATTTGGTCTCCTTCCATTAATTCAAAATGTATGAATTCATTTCACATTACCCAATGTACCCTCACATTTATTAAAGAGAAGACATGGTCCTCTCCATGTAATTACATTTCACATTCCCCCATGTACCCTCACATTTACTTGGGAGAAGACATAGTCCTCTCCTAACTCATTATCAATATATATATATTCATTTCACATTATCCAATGTACCCTCACATTTATTAAGGAGAAGGCATGGTACTCTCCATGTAATTAAATTTCACATTCTCCCATGTACCCTCACCTTTTCTTGGGAGAAGACATAGTCCTCTCCAACTCATTATATGTATATATATTCATTTCACATTACCCAATGTACCCTCACATTTATTAAGGAGAAGGCATGGCCCTCTCCATGTAATTAAATTTCACATTTCCAAATGTACTCCTAGCTTAATTGGGAGAAGAGAAGTCAACCATAGGGATGGCTGAGGAGTGAATGACATTAACGAGAGGTGGTTGAGATGGAGAAGGGAAGGAGGGTATAAAAAGGGAAGGAAGAAGAGAGAAGGGGGGAGTTTTTGGGAGGTTTTGCTCATGATTGTGGGGGTTGGTTGTGATTGTTTGGACTTGTTATGATTTTGGGGAGACCTTAGAAACCTATGGAGGTTTCTTGGGTTTGAGAGGAGGAAAGTATTTTTATCTGGTTTTGCACATTCTTCTTGAGGACACACTATATCTGGTTGGACTTGGGCACGGAGGGCTAGGGAACCTGTGGAGGTTTCCTGGGCTAGGAATTTGTTTCCTAGTTGGCTGGGAGGTAAATCCGGTTGGGTCGGTGAGAAAGAGCATTCAGCTGAAGCTATAAGACAAAGGTATCATCATCAACCGCCGGAACAGGTATTTTTCCATGGACTACTCTTGTTAAGTTGATATCAATGGAATGCTCACCTTAATTTATGTTGCTTATGATAAAATGATAATATGTTAAATGTTTAAAGCTTTGTGAGAAGGTCAGAAAGCTTCTTTTATTACTTGCAAATCAACAGTATAATAGATCTGTTAGTGTATAATAGAATAAGGCTCTAATAATAGGAATCGGGTTCTTACACGTGGTATCAGAGCTTTGGTTCAAAATCTGCACTCAAAGCCCACTAAACCCCAAATATCGCTAGAAGGAGGGCTTGAACCTCTGACCTTGTAGCTATTAAGCTGTTGTGGTTAACACCTTTGGCATTGTGTTTTGAGCTGAAACAAGAAAATTTCATTTAAATATCATTCATTCAACACATAAAATTATTAGTCACCTAGCAAAACAATCACTAATTCGTCCTCAATCCCTTTTCTTATTGAAGTGGAAAGGAATTGAATCTTCAATATTCCTCTATACTGTCACCGAAATGAATTAATTCTGGACTACTGCTTTACTGATAAAGAAGTTGGCTTACGAAAATCAGGTCTTTCAATTGCCACACCATCATCTGTTAAAATGCCACACTCTGCTGCAATTGCTTTCGCTGTGTTAATATTGTCACCAGTGACCATCCTCACTGAAATACCTGCAGTTCTACAGAGTTCAATAGCTTCTTTGACACCAGGACGCAGCGGATCCTTGATGCCGACAATGCATATACATGATAAACCTCCTTCGTTCCTTTCCAACATACACCGCACAGTGTCCCTTGGGAACATCTGCGGGTAGAGCTGTGGTTGAATAATTTTGATTTGAAAATGGGACTCACTGCAGAGATTTCACCACTAAAAACTTCATGGAAAATCAATGGAATTGGCCTACCCTGTACATATTTAACAGTTGCGGTCGAAGAGAGGACTAGCTTCGTCGGTCGAAGAGAGGACTAGCTTAGGAGTTTTGAAAGACGAAGCAAATTCCCTTCGACTCTGTCTCATGTTTAGCTAAAACATCCTATTTGCTGTAAATTTTTCACGAGTCAATCTGCAACTTCTGCCATTTCAGTGACGAGTAACTATACCCTTAAGCATTTAGGGGTATATGAATGGATCCAAATCAGGAGAAATCCGAAACTATGTTTTTATTGTGCAACTTCTGCCATTTCATTGACTGGTAACTAGACCTGGAAGCTTTTAGGGTTTCTGAACCAACCCAAATGATCGAAATTGCAAATCAGGAACTTCAAATCTATTGATCGCCGAATTCCAGCTTTCCAGAAAGCGATTTATTAAGGGTTTAGACATCGTCCATTCCCTTCCGCTATCCTGTCATCATGGTAGGCAAATCGAATGGATACTTCGTCTATCAGGTAGAGAAAAGAAGGAAAACTATCTGTTTTTGCCCATTTGTACAGATTGGATTTTGTGTCAATTGCTGCTTGTGGGATTGTGCTTTTGTAAAGGGCTTATGTATATGTCATACATATAGGGGCTTCATACATAATAGATGTAGAAGAACACAAACCCACAAAATTATGGTTGCATGAGCTCCTGAGTTGATTAGGCCCTGGTATGCATCGGGTATAAAAATTAACTGTCTATTCACTTGATGAGTCCATGGGGAGTGACCACCTGGATGTTGGGAGGAAGCAGAATCTTCCTTTTACAAGCTCAAACTACTTCAGAGTGCTAGAGCTTCTCAGTCTCAACCATCTTACACCTTAAGAAAACGTTCTTCTGGAAAATCTGTGGCGGGTTTCACACGGACCTCTCCACGAAGACCATGCACATTGCATATGTAACCTGCTTCAACAAACTGGATGTCGTCTGCATCACTTTCTGCTTCACCAATTTGGGTCTCCTCTACTGCATCTCGCACCATTTGGGTTCCTAAAACAGAGTTAAATTGTTCTGTGATTGCGCTCTATACAGCATCTGAGGAATGCCGAGCGATTGTTTTTAGTCTTGTTGGAGTGAAATGAATGCATTTTTGTACAGAAACTGGATGGGCATCGAACGATAAACCTTAGATGTGGACATACATTTGCGAGTTGCAGTTATGGAGAAAGAGGATGACAGGCAGGAAAGCGTTGGATATATTGCAATCTCTGCCATGCCTTGCTACTGAATGGATTGCCTCCGGCTCCAAGGCCGTGTTGTTGTTAGTGGGTGTTTATCCAGACAGCCAAGTAACGTGCACATCCATTCCAGTCGTTGTGACAAAATATGTGGTTTAAGAGTGGTGCTAAAAAATAGAAAAGAGGCGGTCACATGCTCTTCATGCTCTTCATTTCATTCTGGGTTTTTCCACTTGTATGCAAATTCAGTGCGTTGTTTTTAAGATATCTTAGAGACTTAGACAGTTTCAGGGTAGGTTTTCACCGATAGGAAGTGCAGATCTACTTACCATGAGTTAGATATTCAACACCATAGCCTCCACTAGCACTAGCAAATCTCAATGTCATGTTAGCTATTATCAACATGTCCAAATGTTTTAATTGCTGTCATACAGGCAATACATAACAAAATACAGTAGTCCACAAGTCAGGAAAGTAAGCATGTGAGCCTTGGCCCTAGAATAAACACAGGAATTATGGCTTTAACAATCAGTAATGTTATCTGGTTGTCACAAAACACTGGTCCGAATCCTGTTAACTTAGCCTTTTGCTTATAAATCGA
The DNA here is from genome assembly GCA_000404065.3 of Pinus taeda. Lineage (NCBI taxonomy): Eukaryota > Viridiplantae > Streptophyta > Pinopsida > Pinales > Pinaceae > Pinus > Pinus taeda. Next base: position 60,576 of record APFE031384745.1, on the reverse strand, counting down.
AATGGATCATTACATTAAGTTTACTGCTGTATCGACCTCATTTCCTTGGGGTCGAGTCTACTCTTTAAGGGCGAAATACTTGATTTCTAAGAGTTGTATGCGACTGCTGTGCCTGTGGGGATAATTTCTGGATTGTAAAATCATCTTGGAGAGATGAACAGCACCTACAGCCTAACTGTTTAACAAAAGGAGCTGCCATCTACTCATATGTTTTTCTCTCGTTTCACTGTTACAAGTCCCTATCAGTAGTATGTACCATTTCTAAGGAGAATGCCTTTTGTGTTTTGTCATCAAGCCCTAGAAAGAAGAACGAAAATCTATGGTTCATATATGTTGAAAAGATCAAATCTCTTTACTCGGTAGAAGAGCAGCCCTAAAGATCAAGCCAAATCTTTGATTGAATCTGGTAAAATTTTTAGAGGACCAAATACCTCAGAAGGTTGTATTTCAGTAGGCCAAAATCTCAGAAAGCCCTAAACCTCAAGAGCCGAAATTTCAAGAATTGTTGCAGCCTCAAGTAGATTGAGAAGGCCTCATGTCAATATCACAAGGCAACAAAAGGATTCTCAAATGTCTGCAGAGAATCTACAGTCAATAGAAAGGATATGACTAAGGATCGAAAGAAGCCATAGTCCGAAATCCCAAGTAGGCCGAATCATCAAATATAAATTGCAGAGGTTTAAAAATCATTGAAGGAGCTTACCTCAAGAAGATTTGAGATCATCTGGATAAAGTTTTTTTTTTTTTTTTTTTGTATCAGGTCAAATGACCTCCATATATTTTAAATAACAACGGCCTCAGTTGATCGAATGTCTCAAACCTAGAAAAAGATCAAAACCTTCTAAGGAAGCTTTGATGAGCTATCTCAGAGGGATCGAACCCTTGATTTAAGGTCAGTTGAGGTAAACAAATTATTCTCTGAAATTACCCTCCTATGTTTTAATCAAAGTCTCGCAGAGATCATCGAAGCATACCCTTGTTCTCAAGAAGAAGTCATGGGCACAAGTCTTGTGATCCTATCACATCTCGAATAGAGACTAAGTGTGATCTCAAGGATCATATCCACAATAACCGAACTTTGGTGTCACAATGTTGAAAGACTAAAGAGGAGCCCGAATTATCATAAGGATTAATATCTTGATCTCAGAATTTGTGATTGAAAAACAATTCTTCTGAAGGACTCAAATGGATGTCAACTTAAAAGGTTCTATACATAAAAGAACAATAAAATGTATTGAATCCGACCTGATTGACCTGGTACATGTATTTATGGTACTCATGGATATGTTATGCCTCAGCTAAATATTCTTGTCGTATGGAAGGCCAGAGATTCATGTCTAAAGTTTGACATGTGAGGTATGTATCATTCTCTTAGAGCTTAAACAATCCCTGAAGAGTTTGCATCAAGTTATGAATTATAATACACTTTGAAGCTGTGAACTGAAAATGCTACCTCATCAATCATATGCATTGAATGAAGTCATGTACAAATCATCCACTAATATATGATATGGAAAGAATGATATGAACAACATGTGTGAGCACGACCAAATGATGACCAGAAGATGCAAAGTTAGTGTTATGTAGTGCACTACTATAAGTATGATTGTTTATGGATAAAATATAGTGCAATGACAAAAAAGGCTCGAAGAAGAATTTGGATTCTATGTTTCCTTTGACATTGTATCATATGTAGAAAGTGCACTAGATATGACAAACTTACTATCACTAGCCAAGGATGTAAGATATACTGATTTAAAAAGTGATGTCATGAACACTACTCAGATTGACTAGGCCTCTCCAGTATCAATAATGCTGGTTGATTACAAACTACCACAATAGTGTCATTTCAATTGAAGGTTCAAGTCCCCCCCCCTCAAGTTCTAAGGTGCAATAATATATAGACTTGTGGTAAAGACCACAGTTTTTATGTTGCAAATTGGAATCATTGAATTCAGAAGGGGAAGGAAACAGTTGCTTCTCCTCTCTCCCTCAAGTCTTACCAGTGCATTTCAGCAATATCTTTACAGAGCATGTTGTTTGCTGCCAAATATCTCTTAGCGTCATGTCAAACCTTTTTAAGATGTCATGCAATGGTCTTTTTGGCCTCTTGGGGTGTGTCTTCCCTACATAGTCCATCCATGAGGGCAGTATATGTAGTCACATCCATGAGGGCAGTATATGTAGTCATATCAGAGAGATGACTGCTATCTTTCATCAGTTTCAATACTTTATTGACTTGTTAAAATTGCTGGCTTTGCAAAGTCCATCCATCGATGTGTTGTATGTAACATCATCAAGGTTTTTTTTTTATTAGCTTGCTCTGGAAACTCATAGAAGAACTGTTAAGCGTTGTTAAGCGTTCTCGTTTATGTGATCCTTGCAATTCCATCTATTAATTTACTATACCAAACAAGGTCAGATCCGCAACCATTCTCCAACATCTCTTGAAGGAGCTCACTGGACACCTCTAGATTACCCACCTTGCAAAACGCACCTATAAGTGTATGATATGTGGTATCATCAATGCCGTTGCCCTATTTCAACCATAACATCTAACAACCGGAGAGCTTCCTCAAGCTTGCCTTTTCTGCAAAAAAAAAAAAAAAAACAGCAATAAAGGCATTATATGTGATAATGTTTGGATTGATCCCCTTGTCCAGCATCTCATGAAGCACTTTGGTGGCCTCCTTCCATTGCCCTTCCTTGATGAGGCCATCAATAAATGCAGTGTACGAGACAACATCATGGACTATGTTCTTGTTGGGCATTTCATAGAAGAGTTTCATACCCTCCTCCAGATTGCCTTCCTTGCCCTATAAATTATTTTATACTATTGAAGCTTTGTAGGAGCTACCTTTTAGAGTGGAGAAAAAAAAAATTGAAATTAATATGAATACATTGAGATTGGAATTTACTAAACAAAAAAAAAAACACACACAAACAAAAAAAAAAATTCGATTACAAACACATTTCCTTTCAATTACATTGGTTGAAATGAATTGTTTCTTTTAACTAATGTAAATTATTTATTGAATTGTGTTTAAATGAATCTGGGCATTACTTTAATAATTTTTTTGAAAGCAAATTCACCTGCATAGATGCAGTCATGTTTTGTAAGTTTCAAACTAAATTGGAATGTGAACTTAACATTTATTCATAACAACAACCATTTCCCTCAGTTTTAGTTAATTTTCTCCTGAATTGGGAGAAGCTATAATGTTCCAATTTGAGATAAGATTATTTCCTTTCTACATTTTAGAATAGTTTTTCATTTTGCATTTTTCATAATCTTTCTATATGTTAAAAGGAAACTAATTACTTAGGAGAATGGTTGTCATTAAAAACATAGATACTTGGATAGAATTATATATAAATGAGTAGAGAATCATTCAGGATTCAATTGCAACTACCTTGTTGATGGGCATAATAGATGCTAATTCCAACTACAACTTGATGATTTTATCATTTTTCTCCAAAGGCATCTTCATATTTACTAAAATGTAGACTAGAATATTTGGTAGACCCTTTTCAATCATTCATTGTATGCCATTTAGACAAATTGTACTTTTGTTACTAGAAGTCATTAAACATTTGGCTTTTCACCTTTACCTATACAGCTCTTTTGACACTTACGAGTCATGTAGGATTTGGATTTTGATAAGGGTGAGTGATGATTTTCCTTGATTACTCCTGAGAGTGGTTCGGACTGAGATAGAGACACTCACATTGTTGGCCCTGATGTGTTTGTACAGCGGATGGATGTAAATGACCAATCAACGATATTAACTTCTTGATGCTTCAAATGTGAATTATTAGGGGGTTTGCTGAGGGTTTCTACGTAATGGTATTGTTTAATTTAAACATAAATAAACATAAAATAAACACTTATGACTATCATGTATATGAGTAAGCTAAGAGGGACAAGTCCTAGAATGGATTAATAAGTCTTAGATATCGTGCAGATTTTGAGCATCTCAAAATGGTGAGGACGCGAAGGAACCAAGGACCTGGGGAGTCTTCACAAGGACCTCCTTCGAATAATCCATTACCTTCGCCAGAATTGGCTCTCATCCTGCATTCCCTAGAAGCAATTAATGAAACCTTAAGAGGACGCCAAACAAATGAAATGGAAGGGGAACACCCTTCATCAGGGTTAGGGAACCCCGAGGGATCTA
>APFE031384745.1:22716-43649 GCA_000404065.3 Pinus taeda | reverse complement strand
TTTCCTTACGTCCAAAAAAGATGATCTCTTAACCAAGCATATATATATATATATATATATATATATATCACCAAGAGTTTTTCTCCGGCCAATATGGTAGAGATGTTGTAATATAATGTCATGTTTAACATTTTGACTCCATGAAAATAAAATAAAATAAAAAACATAAATAGTTTTATTATATTTATAGTTTATAGTTATAATTAGAATTGATTTGGCTTGATCCATCTTTAACTCTAGATCTACCAAATCGCTAAGAGAGATCACCAATCTCAGATGCAATATTATCTAATTGCGCGCCGTCAGGCACTCTCTGACCCGAGTGTAGTAGAGATGTTGTAATTAATGCCTTTTAACATTTTGACTTGGTCGAAATAATAAAATAAATAAAAACATAAAATTAATAATATATTTATAAGTTTACAAGCAATAATTACATTAAACTACCCTATATCCATTTTAACTTTGGATGTGGGGAGAAGGATCAAATCTCATAAGATAAAAACTATAACTCTAAATCTATAACTTGGATTACTTTTATTGTATTTTTATAATTCATTTCTTTATTTCTAAGATTATTTTTTTTTAACATTTTTTAATGTTTATTTGAACTCATGTTAATTGGATTATTTCCCCTTTTTTAGTTTCTACCTGTTGGACCTATTTATTTAATGAAACTTGACCAATTTTTCCGTTAATATGGTGATGATGAGTGGACTCAAAAATAGTGCAATACATCTTGAAATAATATATCAAAATTACTCACATTACAAAAACCTAAGGTCTAAAATAGGTCGAAGTTATTTAATATTTTTAATACATATAAAATAACTTTTATTTTAGAATTATACTTTTATTAATATTAATATTAGGGTTATTAATTTTTTTGCATGGTATTAATAATAATTTGGCCCATGGTATTTGGCTCATAGGCTTCACCTATATAAACCCTTATTTTCTAGTGTTCGTGTAAAAAAAAAAAAAATGTTTTATTTATTTACCATACGTCTAGTTTATTTGTATTTTTATTAATTTACCATATCTCTTTTATAAATATGGTATTTGGCCCATGGTATTTAGCCCATGGTATTAAAATGGTATTTGGCCCATAGGCTTCACCTAAATAAAACCTTTTTTTTTGAGTCTTTTTTAAATATAAAGAGATTTATGGACTAAATATGAAAGAAAGCTTTATTTATTTACTAGACTTCTAATTTATTTATATTTTTATTTATTTACCATACTTTTGGAATAAGTATAAAAAAAAAAAATGTTTTATTTATTTACCATATCTCCAGTGTATTTATATTTTTAGTTATTAACCATACCTATTTTTTAAGTGTTCAAAAACCTCTTTATATTTTAAATTTATATTGTGTTTATACATAATAATAATTAGATTGATTTCTAAATCGGGCCCACATTAGATTAAAAATGTTAAATGTTTACATTTACATTTTTTTCTAAATAGGGCCCACATTAGATTAAAAATGTTAAATGTCAAATGTTAAACGTGACATGTTAAATGTTTCCATTTACATTTACATGCTTATGTGAGCTCTACATTTATTATATTTACATGTTTATGTGAGATCTACACCATACTGGATAGAGCTTGTTAAATGTTAAACGTGACATGTTAAATGTTTCCATTTACATTTACATGCTTATGTGAGCTCTACATTTATTATGTTTACATGTTTATGTGAGATCTACACCATACTGGATAGAGCCCCTCTGGGTGCAACAAGTATATTATAATTCAATATTTAAAAAAAATGTAAATAGAATTTAGCTTTAAATTTGTTTAATATCTTTTTAAAATAATAATAAAAAGAATTTAGTTTGTTATTTTTTAAAATAATAATAAAAAAGTAATAATTTAATTGGCTAAGTTATTTTCTCCAATATAGTGAATGAAATTTGTTTTGTGGAAATATTTTATATTTCAAGGCTTTACATAATGGTCCACTCAATTTCTTAAATTTTTTCATTTTCCTTTTTAGGTCTTAGGAGATTATTTTTTTATAAACAAATTTTATTAAAACTCGTCTAAATCTATTTCAACTTTAAATGTACCAAACACCAAGACGAATCAATCTCTACCATACTAGGCTAGAGAGCACCACAATAATTTTTCTATTAAATAACTTTTGTTTTTATAATAAAAATAAGTTAGGTCATTTTTGCATTTTAGATGGGGATTGCAAACACTTCTTCATTTTCATATATATGTGTGTGTGTGTGTGTGTGTGTGTGTGTGTGTGCGCGTTACAAGTTTAAGTTATTGGGTGGAAAGACAGGGAGGAACTCTCTTAAATCCTAATGGAATTCAAGAAATAAAGTATTCATGGGGGGCTTGGCCAAAGGACAAAAAATTTCACATAAATGTAGAGGCTTTTTCTTGGACTCTAATTGGATTTCTCCAAGATGGTGATCATGGGGATTCCATTATCATTATTCAACACCTTTAAAAGGGTTCTCTACCTAAGAACAACCAACTATGCCTCCTTCTAAATAGAATCAATAGTATCATGGATTCAATCTCTCGAAAGGCCTATTACCACATTTTAAGAAATCAAAGCAAAGAGGTGAATGCATAGGCTAACTAAGCTTGTCTCCTTAAAGCAGGTCAGTGCATTATCAGCGGCTTGTCCAAATGGAAAGTTATACCATGAAGAGCTCCACTCATGAAATTATTCCTTCTCCCATCATTAGGATAGTTGGATATATGCATCATGGGAATTACTTTTTGAAGGTTTCTAAGGTTCTCCTCTCTAAGCCCCCCCACCTCCTCCTTTTTATGCAATCATTTATTTCTCATTTGGCATCAAGGTCTTGTCGCGATGACTAAGGTGGTGGACATTGGGCATGTAGGCCATGCACCTACTCACCCCTCACATGTGGCACCATATGAAGTCGGGAAGGCCTTAATTTTATCCTCTACCCTCGTACCAAGTTCTTTGAAGGCTACAGGGTGGGGAGATTTAATGAACTTCATGTTGAAAATGGCAATAAGAAAATTATTGATTTAATTTTCCTTTTATTGAATTAGGAGAAAATTATATTTCCACATAACAAGACAACAATAATGAGTTAACTAAGTTAATTTCACGTAGTGTTGATTTAATTTTCCTTTTAATTGAATTAGGAGAAAATTGTAATTCCACATAACAAGACAACAATAATGAGTTAACTAAGTTAATTTCACTTAGTTCTCGCAATTAATTCGATTTGAGGGCCTAACTTGAGTCATGTAGAGTGGTTTCTAAATTTTAGGAGCCTAGGTTGAATTTAATTTGAGTTGTAATAGTGTAATTCAATTAAACTTAGTTAATGTCAGTTAAACTAGTTCCAACGGTTGGAGGAACTAGTAGGAGGTCTAGCAGTGGGGCGCAACTTCATGTGTTCAACCAGGCTCTAACTAATAAATTTACCATAACTCATGCATGCATGAAATTCGAGTTAGCTAGTTGAGATTGAGGTTTAAGGGCAGTGTTATCAGTTGTAAAAAATTCAAGTTGTACAAGTGGTGCATGTAGTCAAAGAAGGGCCTATAGGGATTGCACAATTCAGGATGGGGATTTCCCTAATTAATAGGCAACTAATTCCTTGAGAAACAACGCAAGGAAATAGGAACTTGACAGGGCAACATAATTAGCTAAGTATTGGACAGAGTCAGTTTGTGAGGTAGTGACATAGATTGTACTTGTGCAGAGATTGTTCAGGTTGAACAAGCATTGCATTTTCTTCTTTACTTTTATGATCTAATGCAATATACAAATAGGAAGGGGTTTTGAGCAACAAGCTTTCCCCTTAGATAAATATATGAGCATATGTGATTGAATCTTGTTTCATGTTTTGTGATTTCTTAATCAATTAATTGTTTTCGCTTATGAGCAGAGTAGATTAAAGTCTTTTGTTTTAGCAAAGTACATAAATAGTTTGAATCTACAAGGAATTTCTACATGGTATCAGAGCAAGAATCACAATAGAAGAGAAGAATTCGAGTTTGTCTTTGCAGGTAAATTGAATTTGCAAGGTCATTCTTCAGATCTAGCAGGATGTCATTCTATGGATTGAGACTCGAGTATGCCCTTGAGGGTAGCTCGAATTATATTGCTTGGAAGGATAGGATGGAGGAATTTTTGGAAGACAACGGGCTGAAGGAATTCATAGGCAATGATATGCCTAAGCCTCCAACAACGGATGTTAGGGACCTCGCAGAGTGGAAGAAATGTGTGGCAAAGGTGAGGAGGATCATACTAGAAGGAGTTCAAGATCATATTGTCTTGAATCTCCACGGGAAGGATACCCCATATGCAATGTGGCAAGCCTTGATAAACTTGTTTCATAACAATAGTGACCACCGGAAGCTAGCATTGAAGGACAAGCTTCAGAAAATCAAGATGGAGAAGGGTGACACAAAACCACAGTACCTGAGCAGGTTCACCCAATGTCGAGATGAACTTAGGAGTGTTGGTATTACAATTGTTGAAGATGATCTGGTAAGCCTAGCACTTCTAGGCCTTCCCAAGAGCTAGCACAACTACCAGGATTCGGTAAATGGGAGGGAGAAGCTACCAAATTGGGAGTGATTGTGGTTTGACTTGGTGCAAGAAGAGGTAAGGAAGAACACGAAAGATGGGACCTCATCTAAGCATGGTGATGAGGATAAATGTGCCTTGGTTGGAAAAGGCAAAGAAAGGGAAGAAATCCCAATCCAAAGGAGATTTTGGTCAGGCGGGAAAGAATAAATACTTGTCGAAGATGTAACAACCCTGGTGAAAATTCCATGTAATAAAAGTTAAAAACAATAATTGCGGTCGATGGGACACTTATTCCAAGCTGAATGTTGGGCAAGACATCCTAGGGGGGGTTCATTTGGTTGTTTATGGCTAAGGAAATTGGCAAAGGCAATGGAAAAGGCTTTGGGAAGGAAAAATGGCATTTTTGGAACATTTATTTGTGAAAATAATGGAAATTAGGAGAAAAGGGAGGGGAAAGGTCACAGGTTGCATGTGAGGAGGAAAATGAAGGAAAATAATGGAAAATGAAGAAAATATGGGTCTCATTCATAAAAAAGCTTCTAAGGATCAATTGGTAACATTTTGTCAGTTGAGTTATGGAGCTACCTCATTATTCTCTCTCTCTCTCTCACTCTTTGACACTTAGAGTTTCTTGGAGCACTTTGGCATTGGAAAGAAAGGCATAGAAAGCAAGAGGAAGCAAAGATCAAGCAAGGAAAGGCAAGGTCAAATAGCCACAGTAGGCTTCATTGCATGTATGAACTTGCATGTGTATTTTTCTTTCTAGATTTGGTATGCATGGCAATGCATGTGGTTCTTTTCTATCATGGCATGGGTTTTGCCAGGTGTAACAATGTTTTCAACCTAGCCTTGCCATTTCTAGATAGCCATGGTGTGATGGGGTTCTCATGCTTTGATTGAGTTGGATTGGCAGATGGATTCGAAGTTGAGTGGGGTGGATCTCTAAGTGATAGAGCATGTGGCCTAGTGGTCCCGAACCGAACTGTGGATCACGGTAAAGCCACTAGCCTAGTGACCTCTGAGCTAAACTGTGGGTTGCAGTAAAGCCAGGATTATGTTACCTCAGTGGGCCTAGGAATCCTTGTTGACGAATGACAAGATATACGGTAAATAAAAGAGGTGGTTTTCTCTTTGTTGGGATTAGTAATCCCAAGTTTGGGATATGCAGTAAAGCCTGGAGATTGGGTCTTGGTTTAGGGCCTAGTGATCTAGGTTTGGATTGCGATAAAGCCTGAGAAACTAGGAGACAATAAAATTCCTTACGGTGTAGGTGGAGAAATCCAGTGGCATCCATGCTTGTTTGGCCTAGTGATCGAGTGGAGATCACAATAAAGCCTATTATGATGTGTTCATTGTGTTGGCCTAGTGATCTGAGATGGATTGTGGTAAAGCCTGGTTTTTGTTGATGAGGGTGAGGTGGTTTAGCCTTGGGATGCTCTGGTTGGGTGTTTCGGTTTGAGTCGCACATTCATGCTTGGAATATGGCACGGGGGTGAATGACTGAAGATAGATTTGGCTTAGCCATTCTATAGTCGAGTGGAACGTGGTAGTCCCATCTCCGACTGGTTTATTGCATTCATTAATGAGAAATTCATTCCCTTGATTTCCATGTGCAAATGTATTAATGTATATGTGGATTTTGATGGCTGATATGTTTATGGTAATTATGTTCCTATTATGCTTGTTATATTTATATTTTATGACCGCAACTATGTATGGCTCTCAACATGCTTTTACTTGTAAATGAATTGATAGTGTATTTATGACCTAATAGATGATAATGCAGGATATGACATGAGGGGACAATGGTTCATAACGATTCTCAGATGTATGAGATCCCTACACTTTTTTTTTTTTTTTACACCTATAGGTTACATGTTGATGATATGTTTAATGAAATGCCTGGGATGGCTAGTAAGGGTCTGGTCATGGTCTTGTTCAACTTATTTCTTTTGCATAATTGTTTCCCTGTACTTTTAATGATTTCAAGCTGTCACTCCATTATGGGCAGTGGGCTGGGTTATGGTCTTGCAAAAGTGGCTTAAATCCCGGGGTCGCTAGCACAGAATTGGCAATTTTGGTTTTTGGTCGCTGACAAGCAAGTCTGTGAGAGTGACTTTGGGTTGTTGGTCGCTCCTTGCCCATAGCATGAGAGTGATTATGGCCTAAGAGATCCAAAACAATAGTGGGACCTAGAGGCAAGTTGTCTGAGTTGCTGACTTGTCTCCTCAGGGTTCTGTTGATGATGTTTGATGACTGTGTGACATGTTTCATCGATTCCACTTCCTTAAGGTCACATAGGAGGTCAAATCTAATCATAATAGTATCTCGTCTCATGTTTACCCCAGTTGGCATGGATATTTGGGTGGATGTGAGAGGAGGGTGTTATAGAGTGGTATTAGAGCATGGTTCAGCTCTGAGACTGGATGGGCAGTGTGTGTTGGTCATGCATGCATGTCAGTTTCATGTCTGTCTCTTACACTTACATTTCATGTGTTTGTTGCATTGGATTGATGATTGATTATGGTTGTTGTGGAGAATTTGGTATTGATTTCGTGAAATGTATTTTCCATGAGTATGTGACTGACTACATATGGATTATATGTCGCTTACATGTTGATTTTATGTCACCTACTTACACCCTTGTATGTTAGGTTACATTCTTGAATATCTTGATTACATGTATTAGTCTTATAGTTTGATTACAAGAAGTGATCGCTTATGTTCGACTACATGCTTTTATACATATGTGTAGTTGATTAGGCATTGCTTATGCATGATGTTGGTTATATGACAATGTTTACAATGGAATAATGATTGTTGTCATGCATGAGGTCATAGCATGCATTGTTGATATGGCTTTGCATTGATGACTGGACCATAGCTAGAGTGATGTTTATGTGTTTATACATTTATTTGCGTATGTCTATATGTTGTTATGATTATGTTATACATGTATCACACTGATTTGGTGATCTTGCAGACAAGGTATCCTCCCCGAGCTATACTGAGGTACATTGATTTATTGTGATTTGGTTTATCTAACATATTATGCATTGTAGGAAAGATATCAAATGGCTAGCAATATGGTTGACTACAAAGACTCTCCCTATGAATTCAAAGAGCAGTATGGTGTTGGGAACTCTTCTGATTTGGCAGTTACACTGAGAATTTTGAAGGAAGAGATAAGGAATTGTAAGGTAGATAATGACTGAATCATACATGCAGAACAAAAGCAAGCAGAGGTTAATGTTATACTTATTCAGAGTTTGTCGGACATGTAGTGACAAGGGCTGCTTCAAATCAACCATGGACACGAGGATGGAACTAATGGAGTGTATGGCAGTAGGTCTCCCAATGGACATAGGTTAGATAGATCTAATACAGTGAGAGATCGAAGGTTGGCTAACACTCCTGATAGGAGGAGCGATGAGTACATGTACTATTTTGATTCTGGTTCTGATAGACATCATGATTGTCATCGTTATCATCCTTACAAGTGTAATGATAGGGGACACTTTCCTTATGAGTTTAAGAAAGAAAAACCACCTACTTTTGATGGATATGTGAAGAAGTCGGAAGATGCAAAGGCTTGGATACTTAGAATGAACAAATTCTTTGAGTTCGATGAGTACACAGATAACATGAAGGCCATAGTAGTTGTCTTCAGCTTGAAAGGTAAAGCAGACATCCAGTGGGAAGATGTTAAGCGGGTCAGAGACATCAGGACAGATGATTTGAGTTAGCAAGAATTCAAGAGGCTTTTCAGGAAGAAGTAATTGTCAGAAAGGTACTATGGCAGTAAGGCTAAGGAATTCTACGAGCTAAAGATGGGATCAATGATAGACAAAGAGTATACGACCAAGTTTCTGGAGCTATTGAGGTATGTACCGTATCTTACTGGTGAGAAGGCTAAAGTTCAGTGTTTTTTCAGTGGTTTTCCATTAGCATTTAGAGATCGGATTGAGTATGATGAGCCTCGGTCACTTGAGGAATTTTTGGGAAACTAAAGCATTGTTATGAATAATCAAAGCGTAAGAATGAATCTTAGCATGGATGGAAAGGAAATGACAAAGGTAAAGGTAAATGACAGCCTAAGAGGACAAGGCCTTCACGTGCAAATGAGAAAGAGAATGTGGCACCACAAAAGAGATTTAATGCAACCTGACAGGGACATGGATCACAGCAGCAGCAGCATAGAGTTGAGGTCATTAATCGGTTGGAGTGTTGGACATACGGTCAGGAGCACCTTAAGAGAGATTGTCCACAAAATCAGGGTGGTAGGCCTCAAATATACAGTGCACAGGAGGCGCAAACCATTGGGGATGTTGGTTAGAGTGTTCACGTATCTATGCAGCAGTGGACAACTGGCAGGCAGATCACCAGTCATCTATCATTGAGATGGAAGGTAACCTTTGTGATCAAGTTATTTATATTTTGATTGAACCTAGATCTAATTATAGCTATGTTAGTCCTGACTTGGTGGATAAGTGTGGTTTGAGTAAGGAATTGCATGCAGAGTCTTGGTTAGTGCAGTTGGCTACAGGTACAAAGAAGTGAGTTCATCATTGGGTAAGAGCTTGTGCATTTGATTTGAATGGTATGCTTACCGTAACACATTTGAATGTACTACAATTGGGATCATACAATATGTTGTTCGACATGGATTGGTTATATCTTCATAGAACCAAGGTAGACTGTTATGACAAATCTATTGAGTGTGTTGATGACAATAGAGAACCAGGAGTCTTGCAAGGTAAGAAGAAAGCCACATTAGTTAGGATGGTGACAACTATGCAAGCAAAGCGTAGCCATAGGAAACGGTGTATGTTATTTGAAGTACACATTTATAGTGATAAGGGTAAGGAGGTTGAGGATGCAGATGTGTTGAGTAGGTACCCAGTTTTGCAACAGTTTCAGGATGTATTTCCTGAGGACATCACAGGGTTGCCGCCTCACAGGGAGGTAAACTTCTCCCTTGAGTTAATGCCAGGGGTAGCCCCAACGTCAAAAGCACCTTATAGGACAAGCACAACCGAGTTGGTTGAGTTAAAGTTGCAGCTAAAGGAAATGTTGGACAAGGGATACATTCGACTAAGTGTATCACCTTGGGGTGCACCAGTCTTGTTTGTGAAGAAGAAAGATGGCACTCTCAGATTATGCATTGACTACAGGTAGTTGAACAAAGTGACTATCAAGAACAGGTACCCTTTGCTGAGAATTGATGACTTGTTCGATCAGCCGAAGGGAGCGGCAGTGTTCTCAAAGACTGATCTGAGATCCAGATACCATGAGGTATGCATCAAAGAGGAGGACATTTACAATACTGCATTCAAGTCTAGGCATGAGAATTATGAGCTTTTTGTTGTTCCATTTGGCTTAACTAATGCTCTAGTGACATTCACGTGTTTGATGAATAGTGTGTTGCGTCCATATTTGGATAAGTTTGTTCTTGTGTTCATTGAGGATATATTGGTATATTCTAAAAAATGAGGAAGAGCATGTCGAGCATTTAATAGCAGTATTGAGGTTGTTGAGGGGGCATCAGTTGTATGCTAAGCTCAACAAGTGTAGTTTCTTTCAGACTAAGGTACACTATTTGGGGCATGTTGTCTCTAAGGAGGGCATTGAAGTAGATCCATAAAAGATAAGAATCATCATGGAGTGGGTAGCTCCAAAGAGTGTGGATGAGGTGAGATCTTTCATGGGTCTGGTAGGCTATTATAGGAGGTTCATCAGGGACTTCTCGTAGATTGCTTATCCTATCACATCATTGCAAAGGAAAGGTAATACGTTTGAATGAGCAGAGGAGTGTGAGGCTAGCTTTCAGCATCTTAAACAGTTGTTGACACATGCACCAGTGTTACAGATTGCAAATTCGAACAAATAATTTGTAGTATGCACGAATGCTTGAAAGAGAGGACTTGGTGGAGTCCTTATGCAGGATGGACAGGTGGTATACTATTAGTCGCGAAAACTAAAGGAGCACGAGCAGAATGACCCGACACATGATCTTGAGTTAGCAGCAATCATACATGCATTGAAGATGTGGAGACAATATCTTCTTGGCAGGAGGTTTGTACTTATGAGTGATCATATTGGGTTGAGGTATTTGTTTGATTAGCCAAATTTGAATGGCAAGCAAGCTAGATGGTTGGCCATGATCAACGAGTTTGATTTCAAGATTAGGTACATCAAAGGTAAAGAGAATATGGTGGTAGATGCTCTCAATAGATGGGTACAGGTACATCACTTGGCAACTATGAGCTCCTACGGAGTGAACTTACAAGATAGGATCTTGTAGGTAGGTTAGCAAGATGTCAAGTATATGGAGATTGTGCACATGTTACAACAAGATGCTAGTACAGGTACATCTGATATTACAGGTACATGTGATATTACAGGTACATGTACATGTGTAGATACATGTACATGTGTAGGTACATGTACATGTGAAAGTACATGTACATGTGTAGGTACATGTACAGGTGTAGGTACATGTACATGTGTAGGTACATGTACATGTGTAGGTACATGTACATGTAGTGGTACATGTACGGTGGTAGTACAAGTATAGGTACAAGCGCAGGTGCACAGGGTATAGATTATTGTCTCACAACGGATGGATTGATCAAGTTCTGAGACAGGATATATGTATCGAATAGCAGTGAGCTCAAGAAGGTGATCTTGATGGATTTTCATGTGAAACCTTATTTAGGTCGCCCAGGTTATTAGAACACACTGATAGTGGTGAAGAAATTTTATTATTGGCCGAATTTGAAAAGGGATGTAGCAGAGTTTGTGGTTAGATGTTTCGACTGTCAACGAGTGAAAGTAGAGTGTAAACATCCAAGTGGACTGCTACAGCCGATTGCGATTCCAAAATGGAAATGGGAGGTTATTTCCATGGATTTCATCACAATGTTGCGTAAGATAGTGAAGCAACATAATTCCATTATGGTTATTGTGGACAGGTTAACAAAGGTTGCACACTTCATTCTAGTGAAGTCTACATTCTTAGCTAGCGATGTGGCACATGTATTCATCAGAGATGTAGTTAGATTGCACGGCGTTCCAAAGAATATTGTGTCATATAGTGATGCAAAGTTCACTTCCAGGTTTTGGAAGGAGTTATTTGCAGGTTTGGGCACAAAGTTGGCCTTTAACACAACTTATCATCTGCAAACAAATGAATAGACATAGAAGGTTAAGAGGATATTAGAGGACATGTTGAGGATGTATGTGATGCACCAACAGAGGAAGTGGGAAGAGTATCTCCTGTTGGTAGAGTTCGCATACAAAAACGGTTATTAGGAGTCATTGAGGATGAGTCTTTTTGAGGCATTGTATGGGTGGAGCTGTAACACTCGCATCAATTGGAGTGTTCCGGTTAGAAGGGTATTAATTGGACCAGATATGTTGGTAGCCATGGAATAGGAAATGCAAGTGATCAAGAAAATCTAAAGGCAACATAGGATGGGCAGAAAAGCTATGAATATCAAAACAGGTTGTTTAAGGAGTTCCAGGTTGAGGAATAGGTGTAATTGCACATCAAACCAAAGAAGATCTCCTTACAGATTGGATCTTGTGCCAAGCTGACACCATAGTTTTGTGGACCTTTCAGTATCATTGAGAAGATTGGGCTAGTAGCCTATCGACTTGCACTGCCTCTGACAGTGAAAGTCCATGATGTTTTCCATATATCTTTGCTTAAGAAGTATGTTAAGGATGTTGATCATGTGATTGACTATTCTATATTGCAGGTGGAACCAGACGGAAAATTCCAGTCGCAACCTCAATGTATATAGTAGAAAAAGGTGCTCATGCTCTGGAATCGAACAATTGAGCAATTTAAAGTGCAATGGAAGCACTTTGGGCCCGATGAAGCTACATGGGCGATGGCAGATCAAATGTGGGCTATGTATCCTTCCTTGTTTGTCGTTTGAGGTAAAGAAACTTCGATATGGTGGTTTGGCATATGCTTTATGGTGGTTGGTATATGCTTAGATATGGTGTTTAGTATATGTTTTAATATATGTTTTGGTATATGATTTGATATATGTTTTGGTATATATTTGTGGTAATGTTGTTATATCTACACATGTATATAGATGTAAATACTGTAATGAGTTGTGATATAAAGCTCCACTATGCGGTATGGGTATTATGATTATGTTATCATGTTACTATGTTATCATATGGTTATGTTATCATGATGTTATGATGTCAAGTGGATTGGTACTCAGCAAGATGATCATTGTAAATACCGTAATCGAGCTGTGTTATGAAGCTCCACTATGTGGTATGTTATCATGTTGTCATAATGTTTTGTTTTGAGTAGATATTTCATTGTAAATATTGCATCGAGCTGTGTTATAAAGCTCCATGAGTAGTATGTCTTCTTTCAGTGGGTTGTTGAGGTATATGTGTGATTGAGCACTAAGGACGGTGTCCCCCAAGGGGGAGGGTTCTATAACAACCCTAGTGAAAATTCCATGTAATAAAAGTTTAAAACGATAACCACGGTTGATGGGACACTTATTCCAAGCTGAATGTTGGGCAAGACATCCTAGGGGGTGTTCATTTGGTTGTTTATGGCTAAGGAAATTGGCAAAGGCAATGACTAAGGCTCTGGGAAGGTAAAATGGCATTTTTGGCACATTTATTTATGGAAATAATGGAAATTAGGAGAAAAGGGAGGTGAATGGTCACAGGTTGCATTGAGGAGGAAAATGAAGAAAATAGGGGCCTCATTCATAAAAAGGCTTATGAGGATCAGTTGGTAACCTTTTTTCAGTTGAGTTTTGGAGCTCTCTTATTATTCTCTCTCTCTCACTCACTCTTGGACACTTATAGTTTCTTGGAGAACTTTGGCATTGGAGCAAGAAAGATAAAGAAGGCAAGAGGAAGCAAAGATCAAGCAGGGAAATACAGGATCAAGCAACAAAAACAACCTTCATTGCAAGTATCAACTTGCATGTGTGTTTTCCTTGTTAGGTTCAGCATGCATGGCATTGCATGTGGTTCTTTTTTATCATGGCATGGATTTTTCAGGATGTAACAGTGTTTTCAGCCTAGCCTTGCCATTTCCGGATAGTCATGGTGTGATGGGGTTCTCATGTTTTGGTTGAGCTGGATTGCCAGGTGGATTTGAAACTAAGTGGGGTGGATCTTTGAATGATATAGCACATGGTCTTGTGGTACCTGAACCAGACTATGGATTATGGTAAAGCCACTGGCCTAGTGACCCCTAAGTCAGATTGTGTGTTAGGTCCCTATACTACTAGTGTAACCCTTATTGTTATTAGTAAAACCCCCTTATTATATTTCTGCACCCATGTAGTCCCCATATTGTTATTATTGAACCCCATAGAAGCCCACTATTATTATTATTGTTCCCTTACATTATTATTGGTATGTCGACTTTGATTATATTATGACCCCTTATACTCTTATATATAGAAAGGAGGTCTTGTCATGTGTATCATCCAAGAATTGTTCATTTGTGTAATGTAAAGGAGGTTTCCCCCTCGAAGAGGCTTATTTTGAGGTCATTTATCTATCTTTTCTATCTTTTTGTGAGCTGGTTTCATAACACTGTGGGTTGCGGTAAAGGCAGGATTGTGTTGCTTCAGTGGGCCTAGGAAACCTTTCCGGTGAATGGCAAGATATACGGTAAAGCTAAGAGGTGGTTTTCTCTCAGTTGGGCCTAGTAATCTCGGGTTTGGATATGCGGTAAATCCTAGAGAGTGGGTCTCGGTTCAGGGCCTAGTGATCTGGGTTTCTATTGCGGTAAAGCCTAAGAGACTAGGAGACAAGAAAATTCCTCATGGTGCAGGTGTAGAAATCCAATGGCATCCATGCTTGTTTGGCCTAGTGATTGGGTGGAGATCATGGTAAAGCGTGTTATGATGTGCTCATTGTGTTGGCCTAGTGATCCGGGATGGATTATAGTAAAGCTTGGTTTCTGTTAATGAGGGTGAAGTGGTTTAGCCTCGGTATGCCCTGGTTGGTTCTTTTGGTTTGAGTCCCACATTCATGCTTGGAATATGGCACAAGGGTGAATGGATGAGAGAGATTTGGCTGAGCCATTTTATGGTTGGGTGGAATGTGGTAGTCCCATCTCTAGTTGGTTTATTGCATTCATTAATGAGAAATTCATTCCCTTGATTTCCATGTGCAAAGGCATTGATGTATATGTGGGTTTTGATGGCTGATATGTTTATGTTAATTATGTTCCTATTATGTTGGTTATATGTATATTTTATGACCGCAACTATGTATGGCTCTCAACATGGTTTTACTTGTAAATGAATGGATGGTGTATCTATGGCCTAATAGATAATAATTCAGCAAATGACACGAGGGAACAATTGCTCATAGTGATTCTCAGATAAGTATGAGATCCCAACACTTAATTTTGTTGTTTACACTTGTAGGTTGCATTTTTATTATATGTTTCAGGAAATGGCTGACATGGCTAGTAGGGGTCAGATTATGGTCTTGTTCGCCTTATTGCTTTTCCATTATTATTTCGTTGTATTTTTAATGATTTCAATCTATCACTCCATTATTAGCAGTTGTCTGTGTTGTGGGCCTAAAAATGTGGCTTAAATCTTGGGATCGCTGGCAAAGAAATGACAATTTTGGTCTCTAGTCACTAGCAGGCAAGCTTGTGAGAGCGAGCTTGGGTTGTTGGTCGCTCCCTTGGCCATAGCGTGAGAGAGACTACGGCTTAAGATCCAGAACAACACTGGGACACACAGACAGGTTGTTTGAGTGGCTGACTTGTCTCCTGAGGATTCTATTGATGATGTTGGATGACTGTGTGAGATGTTCCATCAATTTCATTTCCTTAAGGTCATGTAGGAGGTCGAATCTGATCATAGTAGCCTCTTCTCTCATGTTTACCTTGTTTGTCATGGTTACTTGGGTGGATGTGGGAGGAGGGTGTTACAGAAGATTAAATGTTTTCATTATCATGAGTTGGGGCACTATGCCACGAAGTGTCCACACAATAAGGCCAATAAGAAGCCCTCAAGAGGAGCGGCAGGTGAAGCTCTAGCTTCAAAATTCGAGTTGGATTTCACACGCATTGCATGCATCGTGATTATGGTGATGGGTAGTGTGTGGTATCTGGATAGTGGAGCCTCATTCCATATGGCAGGAAACAAATAATTTTCTAATGAATTGGAGGAGAAGGACCTCCAAATGCACATTGAGATGGGAGATGATGGAAGTTATAACACAACCAATATTGGTACAGTTACTTTTTAGAGGGAGTCTGGTTCTCCTCTCACATTAAAAGATGTCATGTATGTTTGGGGTATGAAGACAAATTTAGTTTTAGTTTGTATGTTCGAAGACTATGGCTACAATGTGATATTTAGAAAAGGAAAGGATTTCCTTAGACATATCGCCATGGAACAAGTGAAGCAGATCGGAGTTCAGGTGAAGAACCTCTACAAACTGGATGTAGAAGACTATGTTGCCTTGAACATGAAAGCAGAGAAGGTGTTGAGCCGAGATGTTGGTGAATTATGGCATAAGAGGCTTAGCCATTTGCACCATGGAGATTTGAAGATCACGCAGCAGATTTCTACAGGACTTCCCAAGGGTGCACTAGAGCAGCGAGATACATGGAAAGGGTGTACATTGGGGAAGTACACCAAAGCCATATTTCATGATAAAGATAACAGAGCTCAAGCGATCCTTGAAAGAGTTTACTCAGACGTGTGTGGACCTTTCTCGATAGCCTCCATGTCCAAGCATAGGTGTTATGTTATATTTGAAGATGATTTCTCATGTAAGCGTTGGATTTTCTTCTTAAAGAAGAAAGACCAGTCATTCTCTAAATGTTGTGAATTTAAAGCACTTGTTGAGAAAGACACTGGTAGGAAAGTGAAGGCTTTCTGGAGCGATACAAGTGGTGAATATGTGTCGAATGAGTTCAAGAAATTTTGTGCATTAGAAGGCATTCGATGGGAGTTAATAGCACCCCATAACCCACAACAAAATGGGGTGGATGAGAGGAAGAACAAAAGTATTATGGGAGTTAAATGGGCGATGTTACATGATCAAGGCCTACCATTACACTTGTGGGACGAAGCATGCAACACAATTGTATATGTGTAGAACAAAAGTCCTTATCGAATTCTCAGGATGATTACACCAGAAGAAGCTTTTTCAGGGAAGAAACCATATGTGTCACACTCCGAGAACTTTGGTTCATCGGTTTAATGTCATGTTATCAAGGATGCACAAAAACAACTAGAGCCAACAACTGAGTTGGGCATATTTGTAGGGTACACTGGTACACCTCACAACTATCGGGAGTTCTTAACATCTCACTGGATGCAATTTGTTCATAGAGATGTGAAATTTGATGAAGAGAAGGCCATGAGATGTGCCCTTGAGGGGGATATTTAGTTACATGTAGTTGAGGAGCTTTTTGATCCAAAGGAAGAACCTCAAGATGATGTGGAGCAACCACATGTAGAGGAGCAGAGAGTGGAAGCACCACTCATGCAGAGACATCCAAAGATGGAAGGGTGCACACCAGGGAAGCTGACAAATTATTGCATGATGATAGAGACAATGTGGGAGCACCCACATCATAGCATAGGTAGAGGAGGTCACTAGATCAGTACACTGGGTACATGGCTCTGATGAGTGAGCTAGTTGAGAGAGAACCATCCTCATTCGAGGAAGCAATTAAAAAAAATATGGGTTGATGCCATGGTAGAGGAATATGATTCCATAGTCAGAAACAATATTTAGGAAGTTGTCCCAAGGCCAAAGAACAAGTCAGTGGTAGGTTCCAGGTGGATTTACAAGGTGAAGTAAGCAGTAGATGGAAGCATCGAAAAACACAAGGCCAAATTTGTGGCCAAGGGTTTCTCTCAGGTGGAGGGAATTTATTCGAGGATACATTTGGAAAGGTAGCAAGGTACTCCCTTATCAAATCAATTCTAGCACTTGCAGCACAAATGGGATGGAAGATACATCATATGGATGTGAAGACAACATTCCTCAATGGAGTGATTGAGGAGGAGGTGTACATTCAGTAGCCCGAAAGGATTTGAGACCTTTGACAGAGAGTCGCAGGTGTGTAGACTCGAGTGAGCAATGTATGGATTGAAACAAGCACCCCATGCTTGGTACACCAGGATCAACAACTATTTGACCAGGTTGGGCTTCAGCAAAAGTGAAGCAAATGCAAACCTTTACCATTTTGTGGTTGAAGATAAATTATTGATTATAGTATTATATGTCGATGATTTAATTCTAACAGGTGATGAGAAGTTGTTCAAATCTTGCAAAGAGGATCTTGCAAGAGAATTCAAGATGAAGGACCTTGGGCTCATGCATTATTTCCTCGGTATGGAAGCATTACCAGTGTTGGACCCACTGGCATTCAGGGAATCCCCCAGGTATGAAGTCCCAATTAGACCTCACACCATTTGGTGTAGGAGTCCCATCCAATATAAATGCCCAATTGCCAAAACCTTAAATATTTGCCTTGGCTTTAGCTACCAACATGAGAGAGGGATGTAATGGTATCTTCAAAAAGCAAGGGGGTGTGCCTTGTGAGTGTTTAGTTGCAACTTTGTCAAGTTTCTTCCACTGTGGAGGAGGGGAGAAAAGTGAGCCTCTAAGTGAGAGGTAATAGTACCACCCAAGAAGAGACACACATGAACCAGAAGGATCCGTCTAACATCCAGCGGAATAGTCCACAACGGATGCGACAACTGTTACAACCAATAAATGAAGAAAGATTTGTCTATTATCTCATGATATAGTCCACAGGGATGGGACAACAATAACAACCATTACAACATTACAACACATTCTTAATAAGATAAGCACTAAAATGACCGAAATAGTTCAAATATCTTAGCAAATGTGAAAGCAAACGTGAAATACAAACATCGATAGAATAGCCATACAAACAATCATAGTTCATGCATGAAGAACATGTTGGCATTAAAGGCTTTTGGTATTAAGTAAAATTTCCAAGATACATGTTTACAATGTACATCACTAGCCCCAATAGCGGGACATTAGAGGCACTCCTTGCTCCTCAAAGAGCTAGTTGATCTCTCTAATGTCTTGTGGGAGGAGCCAAGGTGAAAAGTCCTTTGCTCATACAACGAGGGAGTATATATAACCAAGGGTGATTCTTTGACTACCCTTATGACTGTTTGACTTCCTATGAATTTTCAACTTACATGACCCTTCACATACCATGTGTGTCCTTTGGAATTCCACTTCACAATACAGTATACATGGTCCACAATAGTGATGTGGCACATGACCACTCATGAAACGACATGACATGACACTGCTGACATGGACTGCTTGGTGATGTGGCAATGTCAAGTCACTGTTGTTGTTGAGTGCTAGATGTCTTCTTGGATATGATTTCTCTTCACCTCCACATGGCTTGGTGATGCAAAGTCTTCAATGATCTTTAGCCTTGGATGACAGTTTCAAACTTGTGTCCCTTTACTTTCTCTTGATTGGTCCACTTATGAGCTCAGCTATAAGAGAGTCTTTAGAAATGCTTCCCTTCTTCTCCTTATTCATCATCTCTCCATGACATGATAGTGTACCTTTTCTTGCAATTCACTCATGACGGGACGACATCAATCTGAAAACCCCCTAATCTGAGATAATACATTCTTATGCATCAACTGAGCCCGGTACAAGTGACAGACTGGGGAGAGGAGCTCAGTGATTACGTATTACACAGTTCTAGTAATAAAGGGGCTTTAAGACTACGCAATGCACAACTCATAGAGGCTTGAAGGGCAGAATTGTGTAGTTTTGGGAGGCAGTGGGGTTCGGTTGAGGGAAAGTGTCAAGGGGGGTTGGGATTTTTTTCATTACGCAGTCTCAATAGATAGGGGAAAATATTAAGGGTTGAAGATGTGAAGTGTGTAGGTTTTAACCCCGTACAAAATTTACCTGCATAGGAATTCTAAGAATAGAAAATAAATAATGCGAGAACATAACACGTAAAACACATATACAGAAATATTTTCCCCTGGATCCCAAAACCAGGACTACCAACTTGATTTTTCATTATGTTCCTTTCCATATTACAATACATATTTATACATGCTAAAGCATCCAATACCATGAACCGAAAACCATCGTGTCGAAAACCATGGACCGAAAACCATTGCCTCCAAAACCATAGGTAGGTCCGCCCAACCTAATATCGTCATGGAAATAATATAACACAACCCAACATTATCCCAATTGTTGTTTTCTTTCCATAGGGGGGCATAGGAGAGCTTAGTCATTTATCTAGCCCTGCAACACCCATTGTTTCTCTACACCAAGAGAACTTCTCAGAGCTCACAAATTTTGTCAATGCATTTGTAGTATTCTTCAAAGTGTCCACCTTAACTAGCAACACCTTTTTGTCTTCTATCATATCCCTCACAAAGTGATACTGAACATCAATGTGTTTTATCTTTGAATGATAAGTAGGGTTCTTTGCCAAGAAGATTGCACTTTGGCTGTCATAGTATATCCTTATAGCTCCCTGTACTAACCCCATACTTGAACACAATCTCTGCAACCAAACTGCTTCCTTGCTTCGATGAGTGGTTTCCATGTATTCTGCCTCTATAGTTGATAGTGCCACTATAGATTGTTTCTTACTCATCCAACTGACTGCACCTCCAAATAGGTTAAACACATACCCACCTGTAGATCTCCTCTGATCGAGATCTCCAGCCCAGTCTGCATCAACAAAGCCACTAATATTCAAAACTCTATCCAATCCTGGTCTTCCTTGGTAGCACAGACCATAATCATTGGTGCCAAGCAAATACTTGAAAACTCGCTTCACTCTTATCCAGTACTCCTTCCCTGGTTTTGACATAAACCTGGTCAATACTCCCACTGCATGTGCAATGTCTGGTCTAATACAGACCATTGCATACATCAGGCTACCGACTACACTTGCATATGGAACATGGGACATGTCCTCTTCCTCTTCTTGTGTCTTGGGACACTGTTCAGCAGATAACCTCACACCTACAGGAATAGGAACCTTCACCGGTTTACTATCCTGCATATTAAACCTCTGCAGTATTGTCTCGACATACTTCCTCTGGTTTAACCAGAGCTTCCTCTTTGCTCGATCTATTTTAATTTCCATGCCCAAAATATAGTTTGCAGCACCGAGATCTTTCATGTCGAATTTGGAGGACAATTGGGTCTTCAAATCCTGGATAATTCTTTGTCATTTCCAACCAACAACATATCATCCACATACAAGACCAGATAAATGACACGATCACCAATTAATTTAAAATACACACAATGATCTTCTTTGCTTCTGGTGAAGCCAAGTCCCCGTATAAA
>APFE031384745.1:0-21208 GCA_000404065.3 Pinus taeda | reverse complement strand
CACCTGCATCATCCAACTTGCTTACGGAAATCAAATTTCTGGCCAATGCAGGAATATGTAGAACACCTGGAAGTGTTCTAACCCTTCCACCTTGCAACTTCAACTTTACTTTTCTCAGACCAACAATTCTAGCCTTCCTGTCATCCCCCAAGAAGACATCACCACCACCATATTTCTCATAATCGCAGAACAACTCTCTATGGGGCGTGAAGTGAAAGGATGCACCTAAGTCAATCAACCATGCCTCATGATCTACATGTGTACCACATCCCCACCTTCATTTGAGGTGGTTTTCGCCTCTGTAGAAGGAACATCATCAGATCCCTTTCCTTTGTTAGGAGCTTTATATTTACAGTCCCTTTTGTAGTGCCCTTCCTTTCTGCATTTCCAGCAAACCACCTTTACAAGATTTCCTGGAGATTAAGATCTCTAACTCGATGACTTATTTTTGTTTCTGTTCTGGGACCGTCCTCGTATAGACAAGGCATCACCATTCTGGCTCTCCAGATTTTTCGTCTCATCTCCTCCATCAACAAGGATGAGAATATTTCATCAAACTGCAAGGCAGTTGCATTGCTACCTATTGTAATAACCAAACTATCCCATGAATCTGATAGAGAACACAACAAATTGATGCACTTATCTTCATCTTAAATTTTAATATTAACATATAATAACTGACTTACCACAGGATTTAAATGCATTCATATGCTTTGTCATCGAGTCTCCATCTTTCATCCTTAGGTTATACAACTTTTTCCGTAGGAGCAGTTTATTCACTAGAGACTTTTCCAATCCAAACTCCCTGCATCAATACCAGTGCTCCTCGAGCCATCTTACAGGTATCCTTCTCGAACACTGTTTTTACACCTACATCATCCAACTTGCTTACGGAAATCAAATTTCTGGCCAATGCAGGAATATGTAGAACACCTGGAAGTGTTCTAACCCTTCCACCTTGCAACTTCAACTTTACTTTTCTGAGACCAACAATTCTAGCCTTCCTGTCATCCCCCAAGAAGACATCACCACCACCATATTTTTCATAATCGCAAAACAACTCTCTATGGGGCATGAAGTGAAAGGATGTACCTAAGTCAATCAACCATGCCTCATGATCTACATGTGTACCACATCCCCACCTTCATCTGAGGTGGTTTTCGCCTCTGTAGAAGGAACATCATCAGATCCCTTTCCTTTGTTAGGAGCTTTATATTTACAGTCCCTTTTGTAGTGCCCTTCCTATCTGCATTTCCAGCAAACCACCTTTACAGGTTTTCCTGGAGATTTAGATCTCCAACTCGATGACTTATTTTTGTTTCTGTTCTGGGACCGTCCTCGTATAGACAAGGCATCACCATTCTGGCTCTCCAGATTTTTCATCTCATCTCCTCCATCAACAAGGATGAGAATATTTCATCAAACTGCAAGGCAGTTGCATTGCTACCTATTGTAATAACAAAACTATCCCATGAATCTGATAGAGAACACAACAAATTGGTGCACTTATCTTCATCTTAAATTTTAATATTAACATATAATAACTGACTTACCACAGGATTTAAATGCATTCATATGCTTTGTCATCGAGTCTCCATCTTTCATCCTTAGGTTATACAACTTTTTCCGTAGGAGCAGTTTATTCACTAGAGACTTTTCCAATCCAAACTCCCTGCATCAATACCAGTGCTCCTCGAACCATCTTACAGGTATCCTTCTCGAACACTGTTTTTACACCTGCATCATCCAACTTGCTTACGGAAATCAAATTTCTGGCCAATGCAGGAATATGTAGAACACCTGGAAGTGTTCTAACCCTTCCACCTTGCAACTTCAACTTTACTTTTCTGAGACCAACAACTCTAGCCTTCCTGTCATCCCCCAAGAAGACATCACCACCACCATATTTCTCATAATCGCAAAACAACTCTCTATGGGGCGTGAAGTGAAAGGATGCACCTAAGTCAATCAACCATGCCTCATGATCTACATGTGTACCACATCCCCACCTTCATCTGAGGTGGTTTTCGCCTCTGTAGAAGGAACATCATCAGATCCCTTTCCTTTGTTAGGAGCTTTATATTTACAGTCCCTTTTGTAGTGCCCTTCCTTTCTGCATTTCCAGCAAACCACCTTTACAGGTTTTCCTGGAGATTTAGATCTCCAACTCGATGACTTATTTTTGTTTCTGTTCTGGGACCGTCCTCGTATAGACAAGGCATCACCATTCTGGCTCTCCAGATTTTTCGTCTCATCTCCTCCATCAACAAGGATGAGAATATTTCATCAAACTGCAAGGTAGTTGCATTGCTACCTATTGTAATAACCAAACTATCCCATGAATCTGATAAAGAACACAACAAATTGATGCACTTATCTTCATCTTAAATTTTAATATTAACATATAATAACTGACTTACCACAGGATTTAAATGCATTCATATGCTTTGTCATCGAGTCTCCATCTTTCATCCTTAGGTTATACAACTTTTTCCGTAGGAGCAGTTTATTCACTAGAGACTTAGATGGGTACCAAGTCCCTAACTTTTCCCATAAAGCCTTAACTATAGCTTCCCCTGATACATTGATAAATACTGAATTTGAGACACACAAGCATATTGTGCTCTTTGCCTTCCGATCCAACCTCTTCCATTCTTCATTGGACACTCCCGTTGGTTTAGTACCCGGATCTACCGCGATCCACTGATCTTTATCCACCAACAAATCCTCCATCTTGAGTTTCCATAACTCAAAACTATAACCCTTAAATTTCTCGATCTCTATCTTTCCACTGCTCACCATCTTCTTTCACCACCATAATAGATCTCGCAAATCTCCCACTGAACAGGGTCTACCACAGGCCTGAGCGAAACCCCTCAGCAACAAAGGTGTCCCCTTGAATCCAATACATCTTTGATACCAAATGTAGGTTTTAACCCCGTATAAAAATTACCTGCATACGAATTCTAAGAACAAAAAATAAACAATGTGAGAGCATAACACATAAAACACATATACACAAATATTTTCCCCTAGATCCGCAAACCGGACTACCAACTTGATTTTTCATTATGTTCCTTTCAATGTTATAATACGTATTTATACATGTCAAAGCTTCCAATACCATGGATCGAAAACCATCATGTCCAAAACCATGGACCGAAAACCATCGCGTCCAAAACCATAGGTAGGTCTGCACAACCTAATATAGGGTCCAATCTTTTTTTCCTCGGGGTGCTGCCTCGGACCCCCTAAAGGGGAGCTACCTGCTCCCCTCAAACCCCCTATGACCCCCATGTGCAATTGGGGCAAAGAAGGGGGGGCCCCCCCCCCCCCCTCTAACCCCCTGGTTAACCACATATGCTAGTCGTGGAAAGAATATAACACAACCCAACAAAGTGTACAGTTCAGGGCAGATTGGGAGACAAAGCTACACAATTTTGGTGGTCAAGATCAGGAGCTGGGTACAGGAATTGCGTAGAGCAACAACCTAGGAGGATAGGTATTGCACATTGTGTAGTTCTAAGCATAAAGGTCACAACTTAGAGGGTTGATACTGTGCAATGTGCAATTAAGTTGGGGCCCGATGAAGCTAAGTTGCTTATTCAAGAGGATTCTCTGAAAATGGCTAAGTGTGGGTTGGGTGATGAATTGTTATGAACCTTAACTGTGATCACACACTTACCATACTTTGATGATACGACAACATAGATCATCAGAACACATGAACACGACATTTCCCTCTTTGTGACTGCCTCATGACAAGATACAACAAGTGTGACACTTAAGATAGGCTTTAGGATGACCGTGATGACACTTGTGCGACAATGCTCAAGACTTTGTGTATGGATGCAACAAATGTTTACATGGTTGGGAAAACTCATATACACAAATATTGACCTTCAAAATCATCAGAAAAGGCTCGCAAGCATTGCACGACAACCAAACATGCCAAAAGAGGACAATTAACCCATCATGCCAAAGGGACCAAAGAACTACGAGGACACTCATGAAATGAGCTCTAGCATTTGCAAAAACAATGAAAAGGCCAAGGAAGGCTGTAAAATTGGGTGCAAGCCAAATTGTGGAGGGTGTTGCAACAACTACAACACTTAGCGATACCCTGGTTGAACTCCAACTTCTCTATATTGGTTAAATTCTTTTGTGTAGGGCCTTGGTTCTTCAGGTTGTATTGATTCATTGTACAGATTGCCTTGGCCTTCCCACTTACCACATGAACAGACATGGTCCCCTCTATACCTTCTGAGTTCAACACAACATAAGATTTAGCATAATCACAATGTTTCGAGTTGGGAAAGATAGTGTAGCTCGAGAGCTTAAGATTTCCATAGTATGATTTTTCATCTTTGGTGTTGCTCCACTACCAGAAGACTAGGACAATACCTTGGTGGATTCATGTAGGAAAAAAAACATTGCTACGATGCCAGTAAGCCTAGACAGTACACTGGTGGCTTTGCTTACTTCACCTCTCTACGCAGAAAGCCTTTCTCTTCTTTCACTTTTTTTTTTTTTAAATAGAATTGTGTATTGACACTTATTTATTTGGGGTGGAAGAGGGATCCCAACTTATTGAGAGCACAAGAGGTTGTTACTTCAGAGAAGAATATAGAGACCTCTGATTTAGGTTTTCTCATTTAGATTTTTTCCCCTTATATGTTTCTACTAAAACACCAAAGCAAAAAAAACCGAGTATAAGCATGAGGTTTTTGGGCTAGACATGAATTCATGGTTGGACCAAAAATCTCCTTACAGATGGATCATATTTTATGTTGGAAGTTCATCAGCCAAAATATGTAACCAACACAAGGACGATGGACAAAAGGCTATCCAATTGCTAAAGTGTCACAAGACTCTTTATAGTTCGGCCACACAGATATTTAGAAGCCACAACATATTCATGCACAACACTTATTCACATAACAAAGACCAAAACAAAATTCAAACAAATAAACAAACAACAAAATAAAAGACTATGTACACATTGTGGGCACAACCCTAGTTTTTCATTGAATTTTTTTTCAAGCCTTGGCCATTGACAGGGAGACATTCAATCTCCCGGTCAAGTGATTGGAGATGATAAGTGTGTTGGCCAAGATTTTCATGCATTATGAATGGCCCAATCCATAGGGTGATGAGCCTCATCATTGGGTAATTATATGGGCCTTAATTCACCTCGTAGCTTAGTCAAACCAACTATTCTTACAACTTGTTGCATACTTTTGATTATATTTTGTTTATGAGATGAGTTAGAGTTGGATATTTTGCTTTGTGGTCTAATGTGCATTTAATGTAGTATTAAAGGATAAAAGCAAGGAATTTTGGCAAAGACCTTGGTCAAAACTAGAATGGGACAAGGGATAGGGATTGTAGGATGTAAATCCTCCTCATTTACTACCCCCCCATTCGAATATTCCTCCATCAGCTCGGAGTGCAAACAACCAAATCATGAGGACTAGAAGGAAGCTGAGCAAGTGAAAGTCAAAGCATCGGTTTATCTAGAGTTTGGGAGCCGAGCCTCCCTAATTTTAAGGAAGTCATTGGAGACTTCAGATGTATAAGTAGAGAGGCCTAGGACCTCAGTAGGATTAAGATTTTTGATTGTAAAACTCTACTCTATTTTCGAGTTGCAAGACTTGTGACAGTTTTTTTGAGTTTTGTTTTGAGCCAGCACTGAGTTAACTCAAAGGGCTGAAGCTCTTGGGCTAGGGCCCAACACTAGCAGCCAAGGCTCATCTTTATTTTACATGTATGCTAGCATAGATTCATGGTTTAATTGCTCATTTGCTTAAGTAGTTGTATTTCCATTACAACAATGTAGAGTAGATTGGTCGTGTTTTAGTTTGGTTCCATTTGTGCCTTCTTTCAATTAGCAGGTTAGCAAGGAGAAAGAGATCACCATAAGGTTGTCAGTAGGTGTCTTGGCCTCACCTCCTCCCTCTGGGACCATGACTTGAGGAAGAGACCCTTCAGAAACCCCAAAAACACTGATTTCTAGTTCTTGCATGAGCTTTGGAGTTTGTTTTCTTGATTCAATACTTGGTTCATTTCATTGTCATCTTTTTCCATCACTCTCTGTCTGTAATAATATCTCACTCATATTCTCATTTCCTTCAATGATTTCTTCATGCATAATATGGGAAACTGATTCATGCTTTTCTAGTTTATGAGAATGTATCTTGTTGCATAGTTCTTGGAAGACACACACGTTTTAAGCATTGCAGGTACTTCAGGAGGAGGTCTAGACTCCATCACCAACATCCATCTTTCACCTCATCCACCTCAACCATCTCTTGGTCCACCCTCAACCTCACTAGTTTTTTTGTCCTTTTTCATTTAAATTCCCCTAGACACATTGAAATGCTTAAGCATAAGCTAATAAATCACCTCTTAATCAGATTATACCTGTGGATTTCCTTACCATCCAATCCACGACAAACCTGACCAATCACCATCACTCGCGTGTCGCATAGCTGACGTATTCATTTCAACGTTTGACTTTAGGCACTCCAAATCTCCACCACCGATCTGTCTTGCTTGATCCAACGGCTATCGCATCACCTGCTCGCCATCTAGCTTGGTCGATCTCCACCGTCGATCTGTCTTGCTTGATCCAATGGCTATTTCATCACCCGCTCACCAACTAGCTTGGTTGATCTCCACCATTGATCAATCCCGCATGATCCAACAGCTATTGCACAATCTTGCATGAATTCTTGCACGATCGATATCTAATTGAGAGCGCGCAAGAAAAGTGGTTTTCCCATGCGACGTGTCACCCACTTAGGCTAATCGCGTGAAATTTAAGAATACTTCTTACAACTGTTAGGGCACGCGAGATACTGCTTACCACCTACGAAGACCGCTCCATCATTCTGCACGTTTTCCACCCTTTTGTTGACACGTGACTTGATGTGATCCATCCATCTGTTAACTTAATCTCCTGCGATAAGATCTCTGCCGCTCATCTTCCGTTAATCCTGTTCGTTGATCCAATTGATCCAATGGTTCATGTGCACTGTTGCTTCATTACTTCTTCCTTTCACTGATTTCGATCTCCAATTGCTCTTCCGCTTGACTCATTCCCGAACTTTGTTCTGCATATTATTTAAACGCAACCATTCCTGAGCTTTGATTTGGTTATTCAATCAGACTCCAACACTGTCCGATCATCGCAATACTCCTTTAAGCACTGTCCTCTCTCTCAGATTCTTTTTAAATTCCATGCACACTTATGTTATGCATAATTACTCTAATCCACACATAGTTCATAATTCAATTACTCAATACACACCACACAAACTCAGAAATCGCACTTCTATATTAATAAATAAATATTTACACAATGAGTTCGTTCTCGGCCTGATCTTCTATATCAATGGAATTTCCTTTCACAAAAGGCCTCCTAGGACCCTTCCACACCATCCAAACACTCCATAGACCTTCTAGCCATCCTCAACCACCTTCCATCCACCTATCACATCCACAAGAACAATTAAATCGCATGCTTGATTTTACCAAAAAAGACCCAAAAAGTGAAAACAGATTTAGTTTAGTTTCCTTGCTTACACATTAGTATGGTTAGATGCTCTTTACTTCTGTAACATAGATAGAAACATTAGGTTAGTGTTGATTTAGCAATTCTTCTTAGCATAATTGTTTAAATGGTTAATTAGGATATGGTGTGATTTAGCATTACATGTTGTTTTCTTCATTATTGCAGTAGAGTAGCTCTCTTAGAATAGATTTTCTCTTCTTCCATCAAATAATCAAGCTTCTTCTGACTCTATAGAAGTCTGGCTTGGAACCCCTCTCGCCAGATGAATAGTGACAACAAGCAGGACCTTCACTTTTACTTGTGAATATAGCACTGTCACCTCCAAGTTTGTACAAACCCGGGGTTGATAAGTAAAGCTGGTAGCCCAGGAGTTGCAACATCCTTGCTGCAATACTGGTGCTCATCACATGGACTGAAACTTAGTGTGTTTGCCTTTTTCCTCGTGGGCTTTATCCCACTTCCAGACTAAGTCACCCACACTAAGGTTTTTTTTTCCCTGTAGACTTCTTGTCGAACGACCTCTTGATATGACTCTGGTGAAGTGCATTTTTTCTTTAGCTTTCAACCTTTCTTCCTGTAGCTTATGAAGAGTGTCCATCCTACATCAAACTAACATACATGACTTGCCTTGGGATTCTTGTGATAGTTTGAGAGCACATAAGTAGATTTTAGTGGGAGGATGGCTTCTTTTCCGTACACCAGGAAGTAAGGGAGGTTTTCAGAGAAGGTTTTGGCATGATTCGGTCAGCCCATAAGGCATTCACCAAAGTAGAGTGTTAATTTCGTTGTTTAGAGAATATGATCTTTTTGATAAGCATATAAGGTTCTTGTTCGTGGATTCAACAAGACCAGTCCCTTGCAGATAATAAATAGTTGAATGTTTCATTTTGATACCATTTTCCAATGCAAAATTGTAGATTCTTAATGATGAAAAGTACACTGGATTATCGAAAACAAGTGAAGTAGGAACATCGAACCTAGAAATGATGTTCTGTTGCAGAAAGTTGATGACTTCTTGATCATTCACATGTTTGAGTGAAACTACTTATATCGACTACATGAAGTAGTTTGTAGTGGTGCTGCTTTGACGAGTCTGGTAAAATTTCCCAAATAATGTCTAAGCCCCACTATTGAGACAATTCTTACATTGTAATGGGCTGCAGCACGGTGACTGAATTCTTGTTTATGCCCGCACACCTTTGATAGACCGGACACTTGCCAGCATAAGCATGAGAATCTCTGAATAATGTAGGCAAGTACCTTATGCATTGTAGTGTTGCCTGCAAAGAGTCCCCTGACTGGTCCATCGTGGAGATCATGCAATACCTTTTATGAATCATGCTCCTCCAAACACCTCAGCGATACTTCGTTGTGATGCTTTCTGAATCACACCCCATGCACCAAATGATAAGATAATGCTTTAAGTCTAAGTGCCCTCTTCTATCATATGGAAAAGTGGGAGGGCATTGTGTCGTGCTCAAGGTATTGGCACACATCTGTGTACCAAGAGTTTGATTTTGTAGGGGGGGAGGCTCGCTCAACGTTATACATCTCAATTTATTGCTCCCATATTGAAAGCTCTTCTTCTTCCTCATTCATGTTTATTGCTCTGCTTCTAATTTTCAAAGACCATGGCCCTTGATTGTGTGAATTGACTTAATTTCCTAATCATACTCTTGCAACCCGATCATCCAGTTCCCTCTTCTTTCACCCAACTCTTGTTGGACAAGAAATTATTTGACTGCTGGGTGCGGGACAAAGATAACACATTGTTTCTTCAATAGATAGGGCCTAGAATGCTTTATCGCCTTGTACACCGCATAAGCATGTTTTTCCACAGCAGGGTAGTTAAGATCCGACCCTTGCAGACTTGGGCTTGTGAAGGAGATAAGCCACTCATTGTTCAATTCATCCTTTTGAGTGGGGACAACAATAAGGGAGGTATCATAAGTGTTGGAGCTCAAATCGTCCCCACATATAAAAAATTTAAGTACACATTCACTAAGGGCTGGTACGTCCTCCTGCTCTAAGTGTTACTGATGGCCTCCAATACACCACAGAGGATAACCTTGGAATCTGAACTATTTAATTTTCATATAGCAAATAGACTTAGGCCAGATAGAGATGATTGATCATTGTAATAAGTAATGGATTTAACAAAAGAGAGGAACACAACTTAATAAGTCTCAACTCTGAGATTCTATTTTAGGCAATCAGGAAAGATAAGAATAGTTTTGAACATGAACAATAATAACGATTTTTGTTAAAAGAATAAATTTGAAAATAAGAGAACACGAGTGTGGGAATGTTCACCAAGCTTAAGCTACAACATGTGCATCAAGTGTAAGCACATCATAATCTTGCTTTACTTTATAAATGACAATAGTTAATAGTAAATATCGTGACTATAATCGCTAACACAAAAGCAAAATTTTATTATTTGGTGAACAAGGAAAACATGCAAATAAAACACATTCAGAACAATGGTAGGCAGAAAAGATCAACGCAATCACACTTGAGACAAGGACTATTGCAAAGCGAAAGTTGTACCTCCAATTATTAATAATGCATGAGTGGCCCTCTAACATTATTTTGATAGATCAACATCAGTATCGAAACATGAAATCCAAAAAATCTAATTCCCAAACAAGGGAAGCCTCAGATTTAAGTTTGTTGTGATTGTAAATCAAAATGACAAGAAAAGAAAGAAAAAAATACCGCTAGAATATAACTTCAGATTTGAAAATAAAAACCGTGTAACATGTATAGTCAACTTTTATATAAAATGAGATTCTCGCTTTTTCCAACAACCCCCTTGTGATGTGAAACAAGGCTTTAAATAATAGCGTTCAAAAATATAATTGTCTTTTGTAACTGTCTTTATGTAAACATCCGACTTTCAAGTCAAGTAACTAAATGAAATAAAATGAAACCTGGGAACGAAATAATCAAGTGTCATGTTGTCACTGTGACTTTGGAGTTTTGGTCGTTTTAGTGGGTCTAATATGAGTAAGTGTGTGTGCCCCGCACAATCTAAAAGTTGGAGCATGTGTCGTAATCAAGGGGATTTCATCCCAATCCTTGGGTTGTTGTGTAGCTGACTAAATAGGCGGAACAGGCTTAGTAGACTATGATGTAGTAGCAAGACACTTAATTGCAACGTTGTGTTTGAAACTATTCTTTAACTTCATAGCTTATCCCACTCAACAGTAGGTAGCCAAGGCACGTTTTTTGCACTTTGTGATCACTACTACTAATCGCGATATTATCTAATTCTTGGAGTAGGAAATGTTTTGTATGATCTTGCTTAGCCTAGCTAGGATAGTAAAGTCTCAACAAAGAGCATTGACAACTGTGGAAGTGCCAATCACTTCTTCTACTAGCATTTTCATGCAACCCCAATTCTGTTCTGTTAATTTCAGTTTATCAGAGAAAGTTTGCTAAGATATCACCCAATTTTCTTTATTCCAAAATGATGGCACTTCGAACCTTCCTAGAAAATTCTACTCGTTTATAAAATCATTTATTTCCTTGATGAACTTATCAAATTCATCTCGCATAACCTGGATAACGATCCGTTTTTCTCTTAACATGCACAGGGAATAAATGCAGTCATCCCTAGTGGGTAATCCCAGCTTCCCTAAGGTAGTATCTTCTAAGGTTTTGACCACATCTATGACGACATCAAGGTCTTCGTGTCTTTTATCTAGAGCTTCACTTGTAGATTTAGCCTCTAGTCTAGCACTTTGTATTAGAGATTTTTCACAATCCCCCATAATCTTCACATATGCTTCGACCGTAATGATCTTCTGCCAAATTTTTCTCCAGATATCTTCTTTGGCTCATATGAGTATAGGTTTTCCTGTTACAGTGACACGAAGGGCTTCCTCCAAAGATTTGAACTCATTGTTTTTATCTCTTAGAGTAGCCTGAATCTGCTCGATTTCGACATTCTTTCGCCTCACTGCGACGTCGGCCCTACGATCCACCTGTGCCTTTTATCCTGTGAGTATTTGCAGCTCCTGCTCTAACTGAGTGACCTTGACTTGCAATATTTTGGGATCCTCGGACTCAGCAGTTGGGGCTGAACTAAGGGCTTTATCTATTGCAACTTTATACTAAGTCAAGAGCTTTAGGTGTCGCTCTTATTTTTCCCGAGATTATGTCCTAATCGTCTCTAACTGTTTGAAAGCTTTCTGCTGCTCTCCTTCCTTAACTCACAAAGAGACCTCCATGTCATGGAGACAAGTTTCAACCTCTTCTCTCTTCTCAAAATCTTGTATTAAGATACGAGGATCATGGTTGGGTATCTTGAGGATCGTTTGTAATGCTTTGATCTCCTTGTCCTTCTCATCCAGTAGTTTCTTAAGAGAAGCTGTATCCTGGGGCTATCCTGACTGACGCATGACGATATCTTCTAATTCTATGATTCGATTGGTCTTAGAACACAAGGCTACTCGAGCTATATGCAATTTCTTAGATACCTTTTTTAGCATGGCTTTCATTTTCTGGTTTCCTGCTGAGGAATCCAACAATCTATGCGCCACAATTTCACTCGCCTATTGATGTAAATTTATCATCTCAATATCTGATACCTTGTTGAGGTTTATAGTCAAGGTGATGGTCCTAACTCCAACCATTTGTTGGTTCTCCCCTATCTCAGGTTGAATCACCATAAGATTCAAGACATTTTCCTCGAAGTCGGTAGTTGAGACAAAACGGGGCCCGCTACCCGGCAACACCTCTCTAAGTGTTGAGGTGTCTCTGGATGGGGATTGTTCAAGGACTACATTCGATTCTGCTCTGCAAACCATCATTTCCCTCTACTTTGTGAGTGAGTGTTAAATGTCCAAGGCCTGTGCCCTTGAGTCGTTTGGCTCAACAACTCTGAAAGTTTGTCTAATTTCTGCATCCATTTTCTCGACCCATTGGTCAAATATGTCTGTGTCCATGCCACTTTCCTTGGGATTTACCCGCCGAATCATATCATGCTGAGTCATGCCTTTAAATTTTCGTCTTATGGAAGAAGAGGCAAAAAATGATGTAGCAAGTTCAATTTCTTGAGCGCTTATTTGAATTTAAGGCTGAATCGAATCAATTGTATGACTACCCCTGTCATCCCTGTAGACAACACTAACTACAAACTCTCTTGAGTTAGTACTGGCAAGTTCGTCAGCTTCTATAAATTGAGCTTGCTTTCGTGAACATAGGCTGACAACCCAGCTGTTTCTTGTGTCGCGAAATGACACCCAAGGAGTCATAGCGCCAGGAATCATCCTGCACGAATCTAAAAGAAGCGATTTCCTTTTCCAAAGTATCAATAACACTTTTACTCTTAGTGATTAAAGGATAAATAACATAAGTATAACTAAATAATGGTCCTTTATTTTTAGAAACAAAATGACATTCATTCACTGCAAGTTTTTGCCTTAAAACCTCATATGCAAACAACAAAGAAATTACATACTTAGGTAGCTAGTAAGGCGGTTTGTCAAACACATACAAACATATTACTGTATAATCAGGAAATAAGAACTGGCTCCTGATACTTTCCTGTTTAGTTAGTCTCGAGAATTTGGTCTGCCCTTCATAAATTCTACCTACATTCATTTATGTTATTTTAGCCTTCATGGGTTAAGAAAGACGATTGATATATTGAGAATAAGCCAAAGGAATTCATTGAGGGTAGATTGCATCAGCCCAGTGGAATACCTCCTCTTTACCATCAGGGTCAATGGTGCTTAGGAGGAGTTTAAGACTCATACAATATGCAAGGTAATTGTAAAGGACCAAGTGTACTAGGTAAGAACAATGGCGACAAGAACTGAATGGAAGGGCAGTAGATAAATATATTGTTAGGGCGTGGGCCAAATGTTTTGGAAAATCTATGGTCTGCTGGTCCGAATGAAGGGTGATAAGGCAAATTGTTAAGAACACGGTCTTGTCCAATTTGGAATTGTCGGCGAGTCTAAAAATGATGGAAAAGAGGGAAGCTAGGGTTTGAAAGAAAGGTTTAAGTGATCAAGTGGATATGGGAAAGGATAATTTTAGCTCAGGGTTTGGGGTCTTGAATAGGGTCTTAAGGAATTTGAGATTATCCGCTTCAGCCCAGGTGCTAAATTCCTTGTCTAATCCTTTCTCTGTTAAATCAACACCTTGGGTTGGGATACCTATCATCTTAGCTAATATCCGCTCGTCTACTTTGAGGAACAATGACCTACTATTTTAAAAATAAATCACTTACTTCTCTAGCTTGAAGTGGTTGGACAAGAAGAGAACCGAGTCAGGGTCAAAATTGATCAGAGGAAGGGCTGCATGCAAAATCTCGATCCTCAACAAGCACAAGTCATCGGTCGTTGTGGTTTTTGATAAAGTAAGAGTCCTTTTTAACATAAGGATATTGATCAAGCACACCTTAGTGTCCTGAACGCCAACCAGCTCATTTACTAGGGCTTGCTTGCATGTTGGCTCAGCCATTGATACATAGTAAGCTGAATTGCAGGTGCAAAAACAAGGAAACAACAGAGTAGACTTACCAGTCGGTAATGGTAAGTTTTTTTACTAGAGAGTTTCCCTATAACTTCAAAACAACTATGGTTGCACTTTGCAAGAGAGCATGCATGAAGGTAAACTAACAGGGAGAATGAAAAAATATGGCAGCCAAGAGGTTTAAAAGGCAATTAATAGTTAATTAATGCAATGTAGAAGTGCCTGATTCTCATTGGTCAAGCCACCAACCACAAGACGTGGGACCCGCTCATCGCATGGGGGCTGATGTCTAAACAACATGCAAGTTTGAGCGTGACAACTGTTGATTTGGAATCGATCGATGGTTGTCGCATCACCGGGTCTTTGTGAAAGCGTTAATGTGTGAGCATGTTGAAATGCGACGGGTCTGAATAACCATTGGATCATACAGGATTGGATGACGAAGAATGATCGGGTAATACAATTGTGTTTAAGATGGTGCTACTCATATTGCGAGCACACTCGTTAGCCATAGGATTTAATACTCTCCGATGATCGATAGGGAAACTAAACGAGTATTAAACACAACGGGGATTTATGGAAGGATAAAATATCGTGCTATTGTGAATGTGATGGGAAATTGTTGGTTATTGATCTTCAATCGGCCGAGATCCGCTTTGTGTACTTAATCACTTTTTATTAAGGGCCTCTTATATCTCTATTTAAATTCGAGAGAAGGGAATAATTAGGAAAAAAAAAAGCGAAGGGGGTGAGAATTTATCCTTGCAATAAGCAAAAGTGTAGAGCAAGAAATATGTATAGATGTCTCGGTTGTACAACTTGGGTGCTTCTGCTATAGCCTTCTTAATACAGAAACACACGCCCTTTTCCGTTTTATCCCATTTGTAGATTGCGTCTTTCTTCACCATCTCTTGTATTGGTTTGACAATATGGGAATATTTAGAGATGAACTTCTGGAGGAAATTGATCTTCCCCAAGAAAGATTGCATGGATTTCTTATTCACTAGGAAGGGAATCTACGTGATTTTCCTAACCTTGTCCGGGTCTACCTTAATTCCACTATTAGCAATGATGTGGCCTAAGAGATTGCCCTTGAACACTGCGAAGATACTTTTCTTGGGATTTAAGGACATCCCATACTTGCGACATTGCTCAAAAATATTTTGTAAATGGCATATGTGGTTTGACCTCTATTTGGAAAACATTGTTACATCGTCCAAATAGACCATTACGCTCTTCCAAATGAGTCCATGGAAAGTGATGTCTATAAGACGTTGGAAATTTGCACCAACATTGATGAGCCCAAATGACATTCGTCTGAAAGCGAACGTGCCCCACTTCATTCTGAATGTGGTGATAAGTTTGTCAGGCTTTGCAACTTGAACCTTGTTATATACAAAATACCCATCTAACAGAGAAAACATTTCAGACCCTGATATTGTTGCAATATTTGTTCCATGGATGACACCGGGTAGTTGTCTTTGTTCGAGGTGTAGTTGAGATTTTGAAATTTACACACAGGCGGATTTCCCTGGACATCTTCCTTACCTGGACCAAATCTGACACCCATGTTGAGTGCCACACTTTATATATGATCTGGGAATCCAACAATTTTCTCAACTCTTTCTAAATAAGAGTCTCAAGTGTTGGATGTACTTTCCTTAGCTTCTATTGGAATGGGTTGGCCCCTTCCTTGATCGATATCACATGCTAGATGATTCATGTGTCATATGTCTTGATTTCATTGTACGTCCATGCGAAGACATCACGATACTGCTTAAATAAGTGGATGAAGGATTTCCTCTCTTGTGGTGTGTAACAAGCACTGAGATTCACATATTTCGGTTCCTTATTTGTTCTCAAGTTAACCTGCTCGTGCGACATCGTGGAACTATGGCTCTTGGCATTGACATGTCCCCAGAAGTGATTTTTCAGTTCATACAACTATTCGAACAATACCACACCCTTGGGGATGAGGTTTCCTTTACTTTCGTTGGCTGCATCATGCAAAGATTTTTCATGATCGTCCTCATCGATCATTGTGTCTTTAAATACATAAGTGTTCGCCATGAAACACAATATCTGTTGGCCATCATAAAAAAAGCGTAAATTAGTGATATTATCAGGGATGAAAGGTTTATATAAAATTTCAATAGAAAAATCGTCCCTCAATGATAACAACCTAACAAAAACATTTGCTAATGCATCCACAACTGCTTTACTCATTATTGGAACAAAAATAATATTAAAAATTGGAAATATGAAATAAGATGCCATACCTCTTGCTAATAACTTCTAAGATGAGGTAACACACAATGTATAATGTTACGTACCTACCGCACCATGATTTCTGAGTCACCTACCACTTTTAGGATGGCAAAATTGAAGTCAATGGCCTTTTGCAAACACAAGATGAGTGCCTCGTACTCTACAATGTTGTTTGTGCACTCAAATTCCAAGGGACTAGAGATCAACTGATTTCTTTGGAACGAGTCTATTAAAACACAACTAGCTCTAGAGCCCTCCTACATTTTGGAACCATCAAAGTACATAGTCCAAACATCATATATACATGGACTAGGAACTACACTAGTACTACTACAACTACTACTAACTGTACAAAGTTCATTATCACCAGTCCAATAA
This sequence comes from Pinus taeda, assembly GCA_000404065.3. Taxonomy (NCBI): domain Eukaryota; kingdom Viridiplantae; phylum Streptophyta; class Pinopsida; order Pinales; family Pinaceae; genus Pinus; species Pinus taeda. The sequence goes on along the minus strand of APFE031384745.1, from coordinate 4,497 downwards.
GGAAGGAGGTCCAACCGTGTATCTGGTGGAACTGGAGAAGGCTGTGTAAGATAACACCCCAGTTGAGTTTCGAGGAAGTAATTGTCGAAAAGTAATTATACGAAAGCCATTGGTTCATTATGCCCGTTCAAGGGAGTGACAATGTGTTTCATATATCTCTCTCATTCTACCCATATCTGATTATTTTTACCCCTATATGGAAGCCATAAGTGCAACCATTATGTGGAAAAACACCCTTGTAGCTTGCTAGACCAGTCTACGCTCAACAATACTTCGTATGATTATGGGATGTCCACGACCACTAAGTTGACGTATTGTGAACTCGTCTGTTGGATGATAAGCAGATGGTGACATCTCTGAGTTGACCAATTGCCTAGACATGAGTCTTGTCCAACTAAATAATTTGTGCATCTGTTTTGCCCCATTCAACATTGATTCTATTGGCAACAGATAATGGCATTATGTTCACCGATGCACCAAAATCAACCAAACAAATGTATGCATTGAATTTGAAGATATTGAAAGTTAACAAGAAAGGTGGGCATAATGTATTTGCATCCATTGTAAGTGTATTAAGCACTGATTCGAGAGAACCAAGAGACTTACTAGATCCCTTGTCTGAAGAGGTAACATTACTTGTGGAGGTATGCCCAAGTGCCCTTAGGATAATGTCCCACTTGCTCGTGATATTTGTTAATTCAAACATTGAAATGTTCACACGAACCTTCTTCATATCATCAACTATTTTATAGTCCACAACGGGAAGAATTTTTCTAGGTGTCTAGGGATGTAACTTGGTTTGTGGTTTCCGGAGTGATGGTTTTGTCCTTACTGCTGTCAGAAATACATTTCGTTGAAACTTCTTTCGCATGCTTTCTTTGAGTTTTCTGCGCTAAGTTAGCGAGTGGGTTGATCTTCCTTAACAAATTTTCTTTGAATTTATTCTTCGACAACTCAATTGTAGTGGTTGGCCCTTGGCTTCTCAAGTTGTACTAGTTTGTCTGTTTCTGGGTTAGACCATCACTCAGAGGCTGCTTATCAACAATACTCTTTTGGGCTATGAGTATACAGTTAAAAATGTTCACTTCATGCCCAACACTTATTGTTTCATCAACTGTAGTAGCTTCTTCCTTTTCTTCAGTAGGCTCAGTATACTCTTCAACCATTACTAAATCAACAAGATGCTTAGAAACCATGCTCATGGCTTGATTCCACTGTGGGCATATCTTCTCTAAATGATGTTTTTGATGAAAGGTGCAATATCGATCTGTGCCCATCTTCTCAATGTTCAACATGACAGTAGAGCCCTCCGCAAACTTTGCGAGTTGATTGTTGCTACTACTAGAAGCTCAAGTCCTTCTGAACATGTTAAATCTGGGACGCTTGCTGCTCATAGTGGTCTCACTTAACCTATGTTTGAGATTTTCCATTTCATTAGACAGAGACATGACAAGACGAGTCAAGCTTTCTAAATCAGATGGTTCTTTCTCTTTAGCCATGCTCACAGAGACCTTAGACCTCTTACCCATGTCCTTAGAGTCTTTTTTTTGGTTCATCGTCTTAGATGACTCCAATAGCGCGCACGTCATTCTCGACAATGATAACCTCTTCATAATTTTTTGTCAATGTTTGTTTCACAATTCTCTATACAAATTGCGCAATGCTTGCTCGCAAGGCATAGGTGTAGTAATCTATGGTGATGGAGTCATGAGATTTCGTGTCTTCTGAATTTTTTTTCAATATGCGATTGAATATCTAGTTGATATCTTTCACTTTTTCCTTTTGCTCCATCTTAAGATTACCGAGCTCTTTTAATAGCATGGCAGGGGTCTTATCTTCAACAAATTTTTCAAGGAAAATCTTCTTGAACCCCTCAAATTATGGATAGAGTTTGGAGGAAGGTTGTGATACCATACAATTGCTCTACCATCTAAGGTACATGGGAGAAGTCTACATGCAACATCGTCATAACATACCTCAAGTGTTTGCAGATGCAAGTAAAATTATCTAGGTGGTCTTCAACCTTCACTGCCTTATCAGGGTCATACTTTGTTAAGAGCTTTTCCAAATGCCTTGGCATCTTGTGTAGAACACCCAAAAGTGCTAGTGGGCCCTGAGTCATCTAGTATAGATTTTGGTTTGCTATGTATTCTTCTTTGCTGCCCTCCTCCTTTTTATCATAGTCTAATGCCTGTTATTCCTCTTCTTCTTCTTCGCTTGTCTTGCTGAAAGTTGTACTTGAGAACATAATGTTACCTCCATCACCACTGTGAAAGAGTCGAGGCTCTTCTTGTTTTTCCACAAAATCTACTAACTATTCAAGAGTGGCAAGAACCACATCTTCAACAGTCTAAACTAATATCCCTATTGAGGTGGTGTTATTCTTCTTTGAAGAATATGGAATATTGATTACTCCTGGGATCAATGTTACACAAAAAATTGTCACCATGACTTTATACAGTTTGTGGGAGTCCATCACTACTAATACATACCTCCTTTGCAAGTCTTAAGGCTCAACTCTTCATGTCAAGCCTTGAAAATGGGAGAAAGACCTTAAAAATATCTCAAATCCTGGTTTCTCACTTTCTCCTAGCATTGCCTGCGGTACCGCACCCAATGGTCATGTCTCCTGCGAACCTCATCGCTCTCTCTGTTAAGTGATGGGTGCGAACCCCTGTATAAGTTAAAAAGGTGTGAGTTCGTTCTTAAAAACTCACCTTGGGTCACTTATGGACGCTTCTAGAAGGAATATTAAGCTAGCAAGTCTGCTCCACCTTGGTTCATCCATTCCATAACTAAGGGAGCTAACTCCATGATATGAGGTGCTTATCCCATTGAAGGAGGAACTTATCCCTTCAATGGTGGACCTGCAACTTCCTCCATTTGCACTATAAATTCAGGCATTGGGCTGGTTGTAGGAGAGGTTGAAAGCTAAAGATTATTGAGGGTAAATGCTGTTGGAAATTAGACTTCCTTTTTGAGCTTGTGAGAGGAGAGGTCACATACCTTTCATTTCATCTGGGAAGTGAGTGAGGCTTGTCAAAGTAGAGGAGATTCCTGCTGGACCCTGAAAAGAGCTTGTGCAACATCAAGGCAAAGGTTGTAAGGTTCTTTTATTCGTAAAGTTAATACAATCAAGTTTGTTTTTCTCAATGAACTGTCTCTAATGGTTTATTTTATGAGCTCCTTGATCTTCATAATGAACATGTTTTATTATAGTATCTATGCAGGTGTTCTTTGATGTGTGTCTGTTTGTGTATGCAGGTTATTAAAAGGGAACTGCTTGAAGCTGTTGGAACAAAGCTGCCACAAACAAGAGTTGGACCGAGGTAGGGTCTATTATGCCTCTTAGTTTTCATTTATGAATTGAAACATTTTTAGAGAAAAGTATATTTGCTTGTGCTGCTTGTTGCTAGATATCATTTGATACTAGGGAGATCGGTCTTGTTCGCAAGAATGATTTATCTGGCCAACAAATTGGCGACTCCGCTGGGGAGCGGTTTTGGTTTTTAATTTGTCTTTGCTTTGACTTAAGAAACTTGAGTTTTGGTTTCTGATTTTTCCTTGATGTGTGTGGGATTGGGTACTTGTTAGATCCTGGTTTGATTTTTATTTTTCGGATTTTTGGAAGAGGACCGCACCTTCTGCGTTAGGTACAGTGCGAACTTGTCCGCACTGTTATAGTATAACACAGAGCGGTACCGCACCTGGTTCTACTAGGAGCCTGCGTACCCTGTCAAAAGTTTGAAAAACCTAAGATCCTTCCACCCAGTTAGGTTTAGTTTTTCTCCATAGCTGTTAGTTTATGCCCAAATCTGCACTCGTCTTGACAAAAGTTCCTTGTGAGTTAGTTTTCATTGGCATTCACGTTTGAAGTGATTTTCTAAAAGTTTTTCCGGTTGGATTAATTTTTTCTTGGTCTTCGTAATAGCTCAGAGATCAGAAGCCTTAGAGCCTTAGATCACCCTGGTATCTTTGGTCTTCTTGCTGAGTTTGACTAGTTTATGAAATCTATCCTTGAAGAGAGCTAGATCCCTTTTTTCTCTTTTGCAAAACTTTGATTAAACTTGATTGAAAGTTTCGAATTTCATTTTTTATTAAAACATAATTGGGTGTTTTTGATTAGTTTGTTGATCTGAACAAATTTATCCTTAGTTAGCTGAAAAACTAAGTCAAGCATCCTAAAAAACATTTCAAGTTTCTCTTCAATCCATTTTTGTTTAGATCTCAAGATTAGATTATAGTTTTGAGTTTTTCATAGAAATTATAGAAGCTTATAGAAAAATTTGTTTTCAATAGTTTTTGGAGATTTTCTAGAAATCTTAAAAGCTCTCTTGAAAGAATTGTTTGTTTTTATAGTTTTTAATTGTTGAAAAGAAAAGGGATTTTCCGTGAGCGTGATTAGTAGTCTCCTTTTTAAAATTCTTTGAAAAAGACAAAAAGTTTTCCTTTCAGTTGTATGTTAAGAGAAAGATTTGATTTTCAAAGCATTGCATT
>APFE031384738.1:137825-168434 GCA_000404065.3 Pinus taeda | reverse complement strand
CCCTCTTTTGGATGGGGTAGTTCCTCTCTTGATGGGATAAGTTCCTCTTTCATAGGGATGCATGAACCATCTAGAGGCGCTCAATACACGTCAAACAACCTTCTAGAATGCTCTAGAAATGACCACAAGTAACTTTTTTAAGATGAAACTCGCGCTTTTTGACCTTTACAGGAGTACGCACCCATCCCTTGACTTACAGAGCGTACAAGTACGTAGGTATTATGAGCTTGGGATGCGTACACGTAGGTAAGGTAGAGAGAACCTGCGTACCCAGAGATAAACATGATTTTTAAAGACTTTCTCTCTTTCTTGAAGTTTGACATGGAGAGCAGAGGTATAAGGCTTGCCAAGGAGGATAGTATGACTGTTGATGGAACCATACTAACTGCAGATAGTCATGGTGACAAATTTTAGTGTAACACTTGCGACCATGTTCTAGTCATGCTTAAGGTCTTCGCTTCATGTGTACATGTTGTGTTCGCTATGAAAGCATCTATAAGACTCGCACACAAAGTCACACTCACTGTTGCACAAGCATCATCACGATCCATCAACGATCAATCACAAGTGTCGAACTTGTCATTCACACTGTCGATCAATCATATCGAACATGTGGGTCTGGATGGTTTGGGTCGTCTCGTTGTTAAGTCATGTCGGTGTGTGTTTGTAAGATCACATTTGCATCTTTCACTCATTCAAACACTTAGTCATTTTGCTGAAGTTCTAACGGCCAGACTCCCCTCTACAACTGAACCATCACCCACCATCAACTTGATCGACTATCACCCAGAACAATGCAAAAGAACTAAGAAATTCATTTCAAGTTGTGTTGCCTACAAGAAATTCAATCAACCTTCATGCTGGCCACCCAGAGAATTGGACTCGGCAGCCACCCCGGGACTGACTCCCCTCAAAAAGTGCACAGAGGTTCTTGAACTTGCCCACTCTCTTGACTGAATAAATTATGCAGATAGGTCGGATAGAAACCTAGTACTCATCCTTGTCTACCTCAGAAAATTATGTGTTTTACCCAGCCAGTCCTCTCGAAAGTCGATCGGCTGCTTATCCAGAAAATTGTACAGTTTTCATGAGCAAGCCCCCTTATAGCTAGCAATTTTCTCAGCTCAGAAATTGTATAGAGATGATCAATAGGTCGACCTCCCAGTGTCAGTGCAATTTCTCTCGCTAGCAGCTCCCAATAGCAGACTGCTAATTTCCTTTATGATTGTGTAGTTTATGCCACCAAGATCCTGGCAGTTGACTGCCTGTTCCCCTTAAGAATTGTGCAATTTCTGTTGCCAATGACCAAGAAGCCAACTACCAGTTCACTCCAAGAATTGCACAGTTTTGGCTTCCAAGCTCCTAACCAGTTCCTCCAAAAAACCATGCAAATCCTGTCTGCCTGTCCTCCCTACAACTCGGCCTGTTCCTCCAAGAAATTGCACAAAGTTTTCTATCAAGCCTTGTTGCCCACTCATTCTAGAAAATGCATAGATTTTGTCTACCTTACCTTCCTGCAGCCTAGTCTGTCACTCCCAAAATTTGCGCAGTTTGTCCTTCTAGCCGAGTCAGACCTCGAGGACTATTACTGTCAAATCAGATTGCCAATCTTCATCACCCAGGGACCCTTGCACAACTTTCATCAACAATTCCCAGAGCTATCATCCTGCCCCACAACCTTGTTGCCTCTCCTAGTCACCTGCATCCAAAATAATCATGCTTCATGACAAACTAGGAGGTTTTTGGATTTGATGTCACCTTGTCATGAGTGACTGTAGATACAGGTACACCAACAAACATGGCATGACGACAAATGGGATGAACAAATGGAGAACATGCAGAAGGAAAAGTTCACCAATGGACGAATGAACAATGCATGCGAAGAGATGTGCTCACGAACAGATGATTATGAAAATATCTATTCATGGACGGATGGATGAGAAAACATGAAAGATGTGCTCATGGACATACGACCGAATGAACATGGACCTTTGCGAACAGATGAGCCTATCAAGCCTTCCAACATACAAACAAGAAGCAACGTGCCAAAGCAACATCAAGCGAACCAATGACCATCGAAGACTCCCTGCACTTTTCCATGTGGAGGTGAAGATGTAACACACCATGAAGACATCCATCACCCAGCAACACTGCAACTTGACATGCACTCCAGCAGCAACATGAATGTACCAGAATTATCATGTCGAGTTTTGTCATGAGTCATGTCATCCACATCTTTAGTGTGGACCATGTTATCAATAAATGTAATGTAACGTGGAAGTCCAAGAGACCCACTTGTTGTACAAAGAGTCATTTAAAGTCTAAAATTCAAGGTAGTCAAATAGTCATGAGGGTAGTCGAACAACCACAAGGGTTAGTTTCACCCTGGGCCATAAATACCCTCTCATTTGTACATGTAAAGGACTTTTCACCTTAGCTCCTCCCACATAGCCAAGAGAGTCTGTAATATTTTTTTTGAGGAGTAAGTAGTGGCTCCAATGCCCTGCGCACAAGGTTAGTGATGTATGCTGTAATGATGTGTCTTAGAACTTTCGCTTAATTCAGAAGCCTACTAGCAGGCCATCACGTTTACACACATGTATTGTAACTGTTGTAATACTAATCTTGAACATTTATAATACATGTTTCTTTAACCTATTTTGAACACTTGAACTCATTTCACTTGTTGTAATACATAATCTCTTAATGAAAATGTTTTGTATATGTTGTTAACACTGTCTCACCTATGATGGCTACCTCCTGGACTTTAGACAGACCTTTCACATAATACTTGCTATAAAAATTGTTGCACTCACGCGGACTCGTCCGCTGAGTGTTGTATGTGTTATCTTCCCTTGTGTGTTGTGACTTTTGCATCTGTGTGGACTTCTCCTCTAGAAGCTGTGCACGTCTAGTTGTGTTGTGTGTTCCTAGTAGAGTCAAAGCTTCCTCCCAACTAACTTGAGACTCACTCTCACCCCCTCCCTCTACAGTGAAAGAACCATTGACACAAGTAACACTAGCAATCACTAGGAGTGCAAGCATCACTTCTCGAAGACAAAGCATCCCAATGTCCTGTTCTGACAAGCTAGAGTTGAAGAAAATCTTTAAGACAATGCCAACCAAGCCATCATACCGGATGGGCCTCCCACACCAAATGGTGTGAGGTCTAGTTTGGACTTCATACTGGGGTGATCCCATGAATGTTGGCGGGTCCAACACCATTAACATTTTTGGTCCTAGAAGGAGGGCAACAAGTTGTATATGGTTGAACATCCTCTCACACTCATTCATCAACCATCTAGTCAAGGCAGTGACTCACAATCCCTCTCACCTAAATGCGACTCTGCAATTCATTACTCCTCAGCACCCAAGATTGAACATGAGATTTTGTATAAACATGTTTGCTTTATCTATCCCATCACTTTCCAGTTCGCGGAAGCAGTCAGACTGATCCTAGACATACATCATATTCCTTACGCATCAAGAAATCTGAAAGCCACTCGAACAAAAATTGTTTTATCATCCATGGAAGAAGCGGTCCTTTCCACACTTGAAGCTCTGGTAGAAGCTATTGAAGAGGGAGAGGAACCTACATCTTCTGGCAAGGTGAAAAATACACTCTTGTGATCTTGGGATCGAACTCCAATATAGGAGAAGGAGGGGAAGGCAGCGAAAGAGGCGGAGGCAGAAACGAACCAACGGACTCAGAGACAGAACCATTGGATTCTAAAAGATAGGAAGTGGACGAAGAAGAAGAAGAAATGGTTGACCCAAACCTTAAATGGATGACTCAGGGACCATCGGCTCTCCCAGCTGTTCTGCACAAGATGCCGATGTGAGTAGAAAGAATGAACATCAAGTTCAAGCCTAACAGCATGATGAAGGTAGAAGACCACTTGGACAAATTCTATGTATAGCTGCAGACCCTTGAGGTATGCTATGACGACATAGCATATAGATTGTTCCCATCTACCTTGGATGGTTGCGCAGCTGCATGGTATCACAACCTTCCCCCCAACTCTATATAGAACTCAGGTCCATTCAAATGCATGTTTCTTGAAAACTTTGCTGATGACAAGACCCTAGCCATGCTACTCAATGAATTGGGAAGCCTCAAGATGGAGGGAAAAGATAAAGTGAAAGACTTCAATTAGAGGTTTACATGCATATTGAACAAGTTTTCGGCAGACACTAAACCTCATGACACCATCATGGTTGATTACTACACATCCACACTGCCAACTAGCATTGCGCAGTTCGTTAAGCGAGCTGTGAAACCAACACTCTTAGAAAACTGTGAAGAGGTTATTGCTGTTGAAAAAGACCTGCTTGTAATTGGAGTCATCAAGGATGACGAATCATCAAAGGACTCCAAGGATGCAAGAAGGAAGTCCCAAAAAATGGCGAGTAAGCATAGAGACAAGCAAGCAACTGATATTGACACCCTCACTCACCTTGTCAAGAACTTGACTATAGAAGTGTCCGAGCTCATACAATGGAAAATAGACACATTTGAAAACATTCATCCACCCAAACTTAGATAGGAAAGCATCTCATCAAGCAACAACGAGTTCACTTCCAAAACTGTGCAAAAGCTCGTGTTCTAGGTCAAACAATGTGTAGATCCTAAGTTCTTCTCCTTTCATGAAGAAAATCATCCCGAGAACTCTTGTTCTGACTGGAAGCGAGTTCCAAGCTCTTTCTACAGTCATACACTCAATGCAGAAAGTAATATGCAGGAGTAGATGAAAGGCACTGATGCTGACCAAGAGGTTGCACTTAATGAGCCATCAAGCTTTGGGCATGTGGTGAAAGCGTATCAGTGCTCGCGAACGATGTCAACGATGAATACTGAGAAGCAGCCCCAAAATAAAACTGATCGATACAATCTTAGGAGTAAAAGGGCTCCCTCCACACTTGGGGAAATGTAAGAGAAGATTATTTTGCTGATGAGGAAGGCCAATCCACCGGCTGCTCCAAAGCAAAAAACACAAAACAAGTCCGGGAAGACAACGGAAGATAAGAGTACATCCATGAGAAGCAAGTTGCAAAACACTTCACTGGACAAGACGAACATCCATCCTACCCCAGACACCTCGATAAGTCTACCACCTCTGGAGTACAACATTGTTGATGACATGAAGAAAACTTAAGCAAACATCAGTTTGTTCAAGTTAGCTAAGATCCAAAGTCATCGAGATATTCTGCTATGTGTATTGGGACAGACAACAATGGAAAACACAACCTCTACTAGCAAGGGAGCAAGCACACCTCCTAAATCACTTTCCACTGTGATCAATACACTCCATATGGAAGAAGCGAACTCAAGTTACCCTCCATTCCTTCTATATTTTTAATTTTTCAGTCGCAATGTTCACAACTGCTTGGTTGATTCCAGTGCAATAGCCAATGTCATGTCACTCTCCATTGCAAAAAAGATCAATGCATAATGGAGTGAGACCTCCGTACGAATCATCCAACTCGTTCAAACATTAGTGCCATCCATTGGTGAACTACGAGACGTGATCATCCAACTATCTCATCATTGGATGATTCCACCAATGCATTAACATAGTGGTTGTGGACATACCGAAAACATATGGTCCACTACTCAACAAAGATTGGTTCAACAAGCTACACAAATATTTTTCTACAGACTAGTCTCACATGTGGCTTCCATACAAGGGAAAGTGCAACCAAATCTAGGTGTTGTCTGAGAGGTACATGAAGCATAATGTCACTCCCCTTAATGGAGAGAATGAACTGTTGGCCTTGGTAGATATCATGTTTGGCAACTACCTCCTTGAAACAACATTAGGGTGTTATCCTGCACAACTAGCTCCAACCCCACTAGACACACAATTGGGACTCCTTCCTTTCCCAACTGATGGTAATGAAAATTTTATAGTACATTGTACCAATAGTAGTAGTAGTAGTAGCAACAATAGTAGTAGCAATAATACTAGCATATCAAGCAGTCTGTGTATAGAGAAGTTGTGGACCATGTACTTTGATGAATCAAAGACACAAGACAACTCAGGAGATGGGTGTGTCTTGATCGACCCTTACAATAGGAAGCATTTGGTTTCAAGTTGCTTGGTGTTCAAGTGCACAAAATAACATTGCTGAGTATGAACTACTTGTGTTAGGCTTGTGAAAATCCATCAGCCTCAACGTTGTCACACTCAAAGTGGTAGGTGATTTGGAGATAGTGGTAGGATAGGTATGTAAACCATTCACTATTTTTCACCACATCTCAAAAGTTACCTGCAAGAGGTATGGTGACTAATCTCAAACTTCCAAGCATTTACTATCATATTTGTACCACGTACGTGTAATGCAGCTGCCAATGCACTGGCGAATGTAGCTTCGAGAATGTCACTGATTAGGGATAGATTTACTATTGAGATTTTTTACAAAGCATCTATCTTGGACAACATAACTAAATTACGTGGGTTTGATGATTATCAACATATACTGCATTTCATTGCCAACATTTACGTCTTTAAAGATGCAGCGATAGATGATGACGAACATGAGTGCTCTCTGTAAGATGAAGATGGTAATAGGGAAGGCCACCTTATCACAAAGGGTGTGGCAACATTGGAAAATATTTATGACTTGCAAGAACATTTTCAGGGGCCAAGGAATAGCAAGACCCACAGTTCCACCATGAGGCATGAATTGATTAACCTGAGAATAGAACAAGATCTGAAGTTTGTCAATATTGGTACATGTTGTACACAACAATAGTGGGAGACCTTTATTTGCTTGTTCAAATTGTATCGAGATGTGTTCAAGTGGACGTATGATGATCTAAAATCTCATGACACACAGATGATCCAACACATCATCCTATCAAATAATAGGTCAAGCCATATCAACAGAAGTTGAGGAAAGTACCTCTGCCACTTGAACCCCTCATACAGAAAGAGCTTACTAAGATTTTGGATGCACGAATCATACACAAAGTTTGTCATTCCACATGGGTCTCAAATCTTGTTCTTGTAAGTAAGAATTCCAGGGAAATCCACTTGGATGTCAATTTCTCGAACGTAAACTGTGCCTCGGACAAAGAAAACTACCTCATGCTGTCTTTGGACAATATTTTGCAAACATTATCTGCGGCATAGATGTTGTCCATTCTTGATGCTTTCTCAGGATACAATCATGTTTTGGTAGTAGAACATGACAGACTCAAAACTACTTTCCATACCAAGTGGGTTACATTCACTTATAGAAGAATGTCGTTTGGGCTTGTAAACGAAGGTGAAACATTTTAGCACGCCATGGACATCACTTTTCGTGGACTCATTGGACAGAGTGTATTGGTATACCTCGATGATGTAAATATGTTCTTAAGAAGATGAGAGGACCACATACGCCATCTAAAGAAAATTTTTGAGCAATGCTGAAGATACGAGATTTCCTTGAATCCCAAAAAGAGCATATTCCTAGTGTCAAAGGGGAACCTCCTCGGACACATTGTTGCCAAAAGTGAGATCAAGGTGGATCCGGACTAGGTCCAGACTATCACAAGGATCCCTTACCCATCCAATAAGAAAGCCATGCAGTCCTTCTTGGGAAAGATAAACTTCCTTCGAAAGTTAATCTCGGATTATGCGCAGATAGTTAAGCCCATCTAGGATATGATCAAGAAAGACATCGTCTATAGTTGGGGCAAGAGGGAAAGGTATGCATTCGCCCAGATCAAGCAGGAAATTGCAAAAGTTCCTACACTCTGAAGCCTAGATTTCAAGAAGGATTTCCTGCTATACACCTTCACCTCCGATAATTCACTAGCTGGAGTACTCGCTCAGAAGGATGAGATGTGTTGATCTAAAGATGATATGAGGTTGTCATTGATGTCAACCCAAGCAACACCAAGGATGACACTAAAATTCCATGGCACATTGGGCATCATCATTCATGGTTTCTTGTCTCATAGCCATTGTAGGAATACTCTACTCAAAAATATCTTTCTATTGGTATATAGCTCTCCTCGTAATTCCTCATGGTTTGTAAGTTATTCAAGGCTGAAGTTAGTAACCCCAATTAGTGGAATAAAACCCCATGGGGTTGTGGCATGGAATTTATCATTGATTTTTGTCATCGAATAGAAAATAATTAATAATTTTTTAAGCTCCTTAAATCCCTCCAAAATTCTCTATAGAAGCCCCTGTTAACTCTATAAAAAGAAATATCATATATCCTCCAAAAGTAGTGATCATGGAATTTTCGCTATAACTTTATTTCTGTGAAGTATTAGATGTGGAAATTAAAATCCATTTGAGACAACATTCTGATGACCATCATGACTACATTTCAGATCTTGGTTCACTATATTTTCAGAGATATGATCTATGGATGTTAGGGTTTTTGCAGGTTCCCGAATTTCGTCTCAAACAGGCAACCTTTGGAAAATCATCATAACTCTCTCTCAGAAGAGGATTGGAATTCTATAAAACATGGTGGATAGTGCATGGAATATATTTTTCTTTGTAATAATTTAAGAGAGGAAGGGGGAAACAACGAGATGTGGCACGCTATACAAGTTCTCTCTATTGAACTAGTCCATAATTATGTCATTGTGAGAGAGTGGGCATAACTTTGTCTGGAAGAATCCAAATCAGGTCAGACCTATGGAATTGGAAATAAGATGTAGAGGGCTATTACAGGACAGAAGATCACATATTGGGTATTTTCAATCATAGAGATACATCAGATTCAATATCGTTCTCCTATAAGGCAAGAAAAAAACTAGATCAAGTGTTGTCAAGGGGTGCAAAGGACCAGACTTTCTAATGCAGCAAAGAGCAAGGTGTAGCAAAATGATGCAGCAGAGGTAAGCTCTAGGTAAGTATATTTTGTATATGCATGTTCATCTCTTAATTGCATTAGTTTCTTTGTATTCTAATTTGTTGTTTTTGTTTAGCACTAACATATGCTCTGCAGGATGAGGTAAGTTTTTCTATTATCATGTCATGGGTATTTCCTTGAAGACTTTTTGTAGGTATTATATATTCATCAAGAGAAGACTCAATGGATAATCTAATGTTCTAAAGAGTGAGAAAGGGTGGCATGACAAGAGTAGCAATCAAGTTGTAGAATAGAAAGAAGAAGTTCACCACATGAAGTGTTCAAGTGGGCAACACTGCATATATTCATTGTAAAAGTATTATTGTACATAGTCATTGTAAAAGCATCATTGTAAAAGTTGTACAAGTGTCTATCTACCAAGAGTTGAAGAGGAATTTTTAAGAGGTCTAGGATCATCATTAGGTGGTTGTGTCATAGTTGGGGTTATGGTCTAGTGTGTCTTCTTCTTCTACATCATTTTATATCATTTTAAAGTGGATCACTTTCCTTGGTACAGGATTCCATTCTTCTTTTATTCTTCTATAGGGTGGTAGGGTGGTGCTAGGCTAGTGCATGACGTCACCAAAAGGTTCAAGCCTGTGAAAAATTCAAGGTGGTAGGGTGGTGCTAGGGTGAATTGTAGCTCATAGGGTGTTGGGACATCCATTCAGTTGACTACTAAAGAATCTTGGGCATTGGAGCGTCCATCAAGTGGGAGTTGGAGAAGAATGATTTTCTAGATTCTAAGAAGTTGGAGCTTTCTTTTCAATTGGAGTTGAAGATTAAAGAATTATTAGAAAAGCATACAGGTGGTTTTGGTCTCAGAGGGGGTTTCCACCTTAAAAACTATGTGCATTTATGTTCCTTTTGTTTATTGCTATCATTGTACAAACAATGATAATAATTGAAGATTAACTAATGCTCTGAAAGATTAATAATAATAGTAATTGGAAGGAATATTGATTCACACCACCCCCTAGTGTTTCCAACAATTGGTATCAGAGCTTGGTTCCTTCAATAGTAGTTTAACAACTTGAAGGATATCATGGAGCATACCAAGAATGGTGTACCTTTGTTCAATGAAAAGAATTATGCACTCTGGAAAAGAAGAATGGAGGTTTATCTCTTGGCACAAGGTTATGAAGTATGGGACACTGTTTAAAATGGATTTACAGCAACTGCGGATGAACAAGTTAAGAAGAATTTGGTAAATGATGCAAAAGAAAATAATATTATTATCAGTTGACTTATTGAATCTTCTTATCATAAGGTGTTGGGTTGTAAAACCACCAAAAATGTATGGGACAAGCTTGATAATATATATGCAGGTGACTAAATGTCAAAGAAGGAAAGCTTCAAATCTACAGATCAAAATTTGAGAAACTCAGAATGAAAGAAGATGACAACATTGCTGCATACTTCCAACATGTTGCTGAAATAAAAAACACTTTGGAAGGACTGGGTGAGCCTCTTGACGAGAAGATTATTCCACGAAAGATTCTTAGAACATTACCAGGAAGATCCAACCCAAAGGTATCAGTCTTAGAATAGAATGCAAAGCTGGCCAAACTCAGTAAAAATGAATTGCATGGAGTTCTCATAGCATATGAAATGAGACTTGATGAAGAAGAGGGTACTTCACATCTACAAGCTGCGTTCGCTGCATCTAAGAAAACTAGTAAGGACAAACAACCTTAAAAGGCAAAGACCTACACCTGTAAGTGTGAAGAAAAGGAAGATGATGAAGAAGCTTTTTCAGATGGAGAATGTGCTTACTTTATGAGAAAACTAAAAATTGGTAAGGGAAAATTTAAAGGTAAACTTCCATTGACATGTTTATGTTGTGGTGAGGTTTGGCATTTCGCAGCAAAATGTCCGAATAGAAGTGATAGAAACTCAAAAGGAAAGAAAGGCTTTAAGAAATTCAACAAGCAAGGTAAGAAGAAAGGATTCAAGAGGAACTTTCTCTCTAAAGAAGATAACTCATCATTTGATGAAGATAGTGACAGTGAAACCCAATGAGAGAGTATTATTTATGGCCAAGCATAATAAACAAGATATACCAAGCAATGCAGAAGAAGGGTTGAGCACAAAATAATTTTCTAAGCCAATCAAGCTTATAAAGGAGCTCAAGACTAAGAAGATTTGTTCCAATACTCTTGAAGAACAAGTTCAAGGTCTCAAAATTCAATTTGAAAAACACATGTATTGAAGAGTCACTTCAAAACAAGTTGGAAGAAAGCATTAGAAGCCGAAGTAGTCTTGCTATGTAAGGAAGTGAAGAAGGGAAAAATTGTCCAAAACTATGCCAACATCTCAAGGGCATTTGAAGAACTCATCAACAATCAACGATCTTATAATGACAGAACTAGCCTCGATTACAAAGAAGAAGAAGTCAGACCTTCTACAACAAAATACAATGAACCTATGAGATTTGACAGGCATGTAGACTTCATTCGACAAGATTAGCAAGAACAACCTTGGAAGACAATTCCCGACAAAGATTTCCATCCAGGTAACAACATATTTTTCAAGGCTATTGTTATTCATGTGGAAAATATGGTCTTCAAGCTGTAGGATGTCACACGTACCCTAGGAACCAATATAATTCCAAGAGATCTACCAAATATGAACCTCCTAGGGCTCAACGAAACATTAGTAGATTTGAACATTTAAGAAATAATATTGAATGTTTCAAATGTCAGAACTTTGCACACATAGCTAGAGACTGCAGGCTTGAAAATCCTCCAGAAGAATCTTTGAAGCCACAAAATGAATGAACATGGAAGAAGAAGAGGACTGATAACTGTGCTCTCACTCTGAAGGCTCAAAAAAACAAATATGTGTGGTATGTTGATAGTGGTTGCTCAACACATATGACTGGAGATAGAAAGAAATTTGTATCTCCAAAATAGAAGAAGGATGGGACCGCATCCTTTGGAAATGATGGATCTTCAAATGTTATAGGATCAGATACCATCAGTCTCGGAAGCAAAGATGCTCTAGCCAAGAATGTTCTATTGGTTGAAAACATGAATCACAATCTGCTCAGTGTTGGACAAGTAGCAAGATTCCAAGCAGCACCAAAAGAATCACATATTATTGTCGTCAAAAGAATTCTTCGATATCTAAACGGAGCAACAGAATATGGCTTGTGGTATCCCAAGGGAAACAATCTCATTATTCAAGCCTTTATAGATGCAGATTGGGCAGGAAGCGTTGATGATCGTGAGAGTACTAGTGGAGCAGCATTCTATCTAGGTGGTTGTCTCATATCATGGTTGAGAAAAAAGAAAACCTAAATCTCATTATCTACAGTAGAAGCAGAATACATTGCAACGACATATTTTTTTACTCAAGTCCTTTGGATGAAACAAACTTTTCAAAATATTCAAGTACAATTCAGTGAGCCTATTCCCATATTCTATGATAAAACTAGTGCCATCAGCATCTCCAAGAATCCTATCATGCATTCAAAAACAAAAAACATTCTGATAAAATATCATTTTGTTAGAGAACAAGTTGCTGAAAAGAATATAGAACTTGAATATGTTGGTACAAAAGAACAAATCGTTGATATCTTCACTAAAACTTTACCTCATGAAGCATTTGAATATCTTCACCAGAAGCTTGGGATTCTCCCAAGTTCTCATTAGATTTTCTTTATTCAGAAAATAAAGGGGGAGTGGAAGTGTGTATAGTTCCGCAGGATGGTTGTGTGCTAGGGGGAGTTACCCTTTTCCCTTGATGTCAAAGGAGGAGAGAAGACAATAGGAAGAGATGCCCTGATCGCAGGGGGAGTACTTGTGTTGCCATTAATGCCAAAGGGGGGTATTGTTGATTGAAAGATGATCTATGGTTTTCATTGATGTCAACCCAAGAAGCATTGATGATGACCCTGAATTTCCATGGCACATTGGGTATCATCCTTCATGGTTTCTCATCTCATAAACATTATAGGAATACTCTACTCAAAAATATCTTTTTATCGGTATATAGCTCTCCTCGTAGTTCCTCACGGTTTGTAAGTTATTCAAGATTGAAGTTAGTAACCCCAATTAGTGGGTTAAAACCCCATAGGGTTTTAGCATGGAATTTATCATTGATTTTGGTCATTGAATAGTCAATAATTAATAATTTTTTAAGCTCCTAAAATCCCTCCAACATTCTCTATAGAAGCCCCTCTCAACTCTATAAAAATAAATCTCATATATCCTCCAAAAGTAGTGATCATGGAATTTTCGCTATAACCTTATTTCTGTGAATTCTTAGATGTAGAAAGTAAAACCCATTTGATGCAAAATCTGGATGAAAATTGTGACTGAATTTCAGATCTTGGTTCACTATATTTTCGGAGACATGATCTATGGAAGTTATGGTTTTTTCAGGGTCCCAAATTTCATCTCAAAGAGGTGACCTTGGGAAAATATTCATAACTCTCTCTCTGAGAAGAGGATTGGAATTCTATAAAAAGTGGTAGATAGTGCATGAAATATAGTTTTCTGTGTATCAATTTTAGAGCTGAAGGAGGAAACAATGACACGTGGCACATCGTAAAAGTTCTCTTTATTGAACTAGTGCATAATTAGGTCATTGTGAGAGATTGGGCATAACTTTGACTTGAAGAATCGAAATCAGGTAAGACTTATGGGATTATCAATAAGACTCATAGGGATAATAAAAGACTAAAGATCACATATTAGGGATTTGAAATCATAGAGATACATTAGATTCAATATCGTGCTCCTAGAAGGAAACAAAAAAACTAGATCAAGTGTTTTCAAGGGGTGCAAAGGACCAAACTTTCTAGGGAAGTAAAGAGAAAGGTGCAGAAAAATGACGTAGCAGAGGTAAGCTCCATATAAGTATGTTTTGTATATGCATGTTCATCTCTTAATTTCATTTGGTTCTTTATATTCTAATTTGTTGTTTTTATTTAGGACTGATATATGCTCTGCAATATGAGGTACGTTTTGTTATTATCATGTCATGGGTATTTCCTTGAAGACATTTTACAGGTATTATATATTCATCAAGAGAAGACTCAATGCATAATATAATGTTATCAAGAGTGAGAAAGGGTAGCATGACAAGAGCAGTAGTCAAGTTGCAGAACAGCAGCAAGAAGTTCACCACATGAAGTCTTCAAGTTGGCAACACTGCATATAGTCATTGTAAAAGTATCATTGTACAAAGTCATTGTAAAAGCATCATTGTAAAATTTGTACAAGCATCTATCTACCAAGAGTTGAAGAGGCAGTGTCGGGAGGTCTAAGATCATCATTAGGTCATTGTGTCATAGTTGGGGTACGAGTGAAGTCACCAACAGATTCAAGCCTATGAAAACTTTAGGGTGGTAGGGTGGTCCTAGGGTGAATTGTAGCTCATTGGGTGTTGGGTCATCTGTTCAGTTAACTACTGAAGAATCTTTGGCGTTGAAGCGTCCATCTAGTGGGACCTAGAGAAGAATGCTTTTCTATATTCTAGGAAGTTAGAGCTTTCTTTTCAATTGGAGTTGAAGATTAAAGAATTATTAGATAAGCATTTAGGTGGTTTTTGTCCCAGAGGGGGTTTCCACCTTAAAAATTGTGTGCATTTGTGTTCCTCTTGTTTACTACTATCATTGTACAAACACTGATAATAATTGAAGATTAAATAATGCTCTGAAACATTAATAATAATACTAATTGAAAGGAATACTGATTCACCCCCCCTCCCTCTCAATATTTCCAACAAGATAAACGATGAATGCCCAATCACCTTCATGAACACAGGCATGCAGGGACCAGAACTCAACTACCCCGCTGTTGATAAGTAAGCTTATACAGTTTACAAGGCAGTGAAACAATTCGGGCCCTACTTGCTAAAGAACCACTGCATAGTCTTCATCCCTCACCCAGTAGTCCGCACATTACTTGTACAACAAGAACTGGGTGAACGATGTGTGAATGTGATGACAGGATTGCAAGAGTATGATATTGAATTCAAGCAAGTTCACATGATCAAAGGACATGGGCTATGCAGACTTGCAGCTAAAGCGGTACACACTCTGGAGAGAAGAAAAGAGAACACTGGTTGGGAGTAGGAAATTGAGATGTATTATATAAGGTGAGCAACACCCACTGATGACAGAACCTCTTGGTAAGTAGATGGGTGTTGGTACCTTGAGCGCGAAACTGTACCCTCTCACTTTTCCATCAGACAAAAGAGGGAATTATGCCTTAAATCCTTAGCATATCAGTCGGTGCATGGAGTTCTTTACAGAAATCATAGTAAGGGAGTTTTCCTCTGGTTCCTAGAGGCACATGAATTAGAGAAGGTACTTCAAGATCTCAATCACAGACATTTCGGGCATCACTTTGCATGAAAAACCACTATGAACAAAGTAATGCAAGCCGATTTTTACCAGCCCGCATTATTCAAGGATGCACATGCTTATGCCCGCAATTTCTCGGTTTGTCAGTGATGCGCTGACAAAACATAAAGATCAGCAGCCCCACTGCACCCTGTTGCAGTGACTGAACCATTCCAATAGTGGGCCTTGACATAATTGAATAAATATTGCCACATTCATCAAAGCAACACCACTACATCCTAATAGCAACTGACTACTTCATGTGCTGGACAGAAGTAATTCCGCTCAAACAAGGGAATGACTAGGAGGTCATTAGCTTCACCCAACAAAACATCATCTCACACTTTGGCATTCTCGTGTCACTTTTTTTTTATAATTCAACATACTTCTCTTCTTTGAAAGTTTATGATTTTGCATTACAGAATGGTATTGTGCTAAAGCATTCATCTAACTATTACCCGCAAGGAAACGGTCTCATAGAATCCACAAATAAAAACCTCATTCACATAATCAAGAAGACCATTTTCTCTGAGCAGCGTAAATGGAATACCACCCTAACGAATTCATTATGAGTTGACCGTGTAACACCCAAGCCCTCTCTTAACACCTCACCATTGTAGGTTTTAACCCCGTACAGAAATTATCTGCATATGAATTCTAAAACACAAAAGAAATAAACAATGCGAGAGTATAACACCTAAAACACATATACACAGAGATTTTCCCACTGGATCCCAAAACCGGGACTACCAACTTGATTTTTCATTATGTTCTTTTCAATGTTATAATACATATTTATACATGCCAAAGCATCAAATACCATGGACCGAAAACCATCGCTTCCAATACCATGGACAAAACACCGTCGCGTCCAATACCATGGATTGAAAAACCATTGCGTCCAAAAAACATGTGCAAAAATCATGCACAAAACCATAGGTGGGTCTACCCAACCTAACATAGGGTCAAAAATCAAAATTTTTAGGTGCATTGCCCCGGACCCCATAAAGTGGGGTTACGGGTACCCCTGAAACCCCCTGTTAACTACGTGGAAAAAATATAACACAACCAAACATTCTACCACTTGTTGTTTTCTTTCCATAGGGGGCCACAAGAGAGCTTAGTCATTTTTCCAGCCCTGAAATGCCCATTGTTTCTCTACACCAGTAGAACTTCTCAGAGATCAGAGATTTTGTCAATGAATCTGTAGTATTCTTCAAAGTGTCCACCTTTACCAGCAACACCTTTTTTTCTTCTATCATATCCCTCACAAAGTGATACTAAACATTAATGTGCTTTGTCTTTGAATGATAAGCAGGGTTCTTTGCCAAGAAAATTGCACTTTGGCTATCACAATCTATTCTTATAGCTCCCTCTACTAACCCCATACTTGAACACAATCTCTGCAACCAAATTGCTTCCTTGCTTGCATGAGCGGCTGCCATGTATTCCACCTCTGTAGTTGATAATGCCACTACAGATTGTTTCTTACTCATCCCATTGATAGCACCTCCAAATAGGTTAAACACATACCCACTTGTAGATCTTCTCTGATCCAAATCTCTAACCCAGTCTACATAAACAAAGCCATGGATATCCAAAACTCTGTCTAATCCTAGTCTTCCTTGGTAGCACAAGCCATAGTTACTAGTGCCACACAAATACCTAAAAACCCGCTTCACTGCTGTCCAATGCTCCTTCCCTGGTTTTGACATAAACCTACTCAATAGTCCCACTGCATGTGCAATTTCTAGTCTAGTACAAATGATTGCATACATCAGGCTATCAACTGCACTTGCATATGGAACACGAGACATATCCTCTTCCTCTTCTTGTGTCTTGGGACACTGTTCAGCAGATAACTTTACACATATAGGAATAGGAAACTTTACTGGTTTACTATCCTGCATATTAAACCTCTGTAGTATTATCTCGACATACTTCCTCTGGTTTAACCAAAGCTTCCTCTTTTCCTGATCTCTTTTAATTTCCATGCCCAAAATATAGTTTGCAGTACTGAGATCTTTCATGTCAAATTTGGAGGACAATTGGGTGTTCAAATCCTAGATAATTTCTTTGTCATTTCCAACCAGCAACATATCATCCACATACAAGACCAAATAAATAACACGTCACCAATTAATTTAAAATACACACAATGATCTTCTTTGCTTCTGTTGAAGCCATGTCCCCGTATAAATGTATCAAATTTCTAATACCACATCCTTGGTGATTGTTTTAACCCATACAGAGACTTCTTTAACTTGCATACCAATTCTTTCTTACCCTTCATCGCAAAGCCTTCAGGTTGCTTCATGTAGATCTCCTCTTGCAGATCCCCGTGAAGAAATGTTGTCATCACATCCATCTGTTCTACCTCAAAATCAAAAGCAGAAGCAACAGATAAAAGTAATCTAATAGAAGTTACCTTGGCAACAGGAGAAAAATATCACCAAAATCAATTCCTGGCACCTGGGAATAACATTTTGCTACCAACTGAGCTTTGTATTTCTCAACTTTTCCTTCTGCATATGTCTTCTTTTTGAACACCCATTTGCTGCCAATGGGTTTCCTTCCAGCTAGCAACTCCACCAGATCCCAAGCCTAATTTTTGTGCAAAGATGCCATTTCATCAACCATGGCCTCTTTCCAGAGTTTTCTATCCTCTAAATCTACTGCTTCCTTCACAGTTTTGGGATCATCATCAGTAATAGATAATGCAAAATTTGAACAGAAAGTAGATGGACTATACCTTTTAGGCTGCCTTCTTTCTTGAACTGACCTTCTCACAACCAGAGTTTGTGGCTCCTCATCTTATGATTCCTCCTCTGCTGTAGACTCTGATTCTTCCTCCTTTAGCTCAAAATATCTTGTCAGGTTCCTTTGGTTTAACTTCATGTTTAATAATATCTTTCACCTCTCTAAACACCACATCTTGGCTATACACTACCTTCCTTGTTACTAGGTTCCAAAGCTTATAACCCTTTAAACCATCCTTATACCCAATAAAGATGCACTTTTCAGATTTACTATCCAACTTGGTTCATTTCGCCTTTGGAACATGTACATATGCATCACATCTAAATACCCTCAGATGTGAAAGAGAGGGTTTCTTACCAGTCCATACCTCTTGTGGAGTCTTATCCTCCAACGCTAATGGAGGTGACCTGTTGACTAGGTAACATGTAGTATCCACCTCCTCTACCCAGAATTCCTGTCCTAACCCAACACCACTGAGCATGCTTCTTGCCCTTTCCATCAACGTCTTATTCATTCTTTCTGTAACTCCATTTTGCTGAGGTGTATATGGAGTAGTCTTCACTCATGCTATACGACACTTCTTACAGAATTCTTCAAATTCCTTACTACAAAACTCTCCACCGTTATCTGTCCTCAACACCTTTATCTTCTTCTCTGTCTGGTTTTCCATCAAAGCCTTACATTCTTTAAACCTGTCAAAGACTTCAGATTTCTTCTTAAGGAAATATATCGATGTATTCCTTGAGAAGTCATCTATAAATGATACATAGTACATAGACTTACCTAGTGATGGAACCTTCACAGGTCCAAACACATCACTATGCACAAGTTCTAATATCTGTTTCGCGCTCTTACTACTAGATGGGAAACTTACCCGATTCTGCTTCCCATATACACAATTTTCACAGAAATCAAAATTTAGAGAGTTATTACTCATACCTTCTACCATACCATTACCATGAAGTATCGAAAGGCCCTTTTCTCCAATATGTCCAAGCCTTTCATGCCACAACATGGTCTTCTCTCCAGAGAGCACTAGATTTTCTGCTCCACTTTCAGGAACCACAGAACTATTGCACCCATCAATAACAGTGCTACCTTGAAGCTCGTGCAGAGTTCCAATCTGAACTCCCTGCATCAATACTAGTGCTCTAAAAACCATCTTGCAGGTATCCTTCTTGAACACTATTTTTACACCTGCATCATCCATCTTGCTAACAAAAATCATATTTTTGGCTGATGCAGGAATATGTAGAACACTTGGAAGCATTCTAACCCTTCCACCTTGTAACTTCAACTTTACTTTTCCACGACCAAAAATTCTAGCCTTCTTGTCATCCCCCCAAGAAGACATCACCACCATCATATTTCTCATACTCGTAGAACCACTCTCTATGGGCAGTGAAGTGAAAGGGTCCACCTGAGTCAATCAACCATGCCTCTCATCTACATGTGTACTTGAAGAAGACAAGTACACATCCCCACCTTCATCTGAGGTGGATTTTGCCTCTGCGGAAGGAGCATCATTAGATCCCTTTCCTTTGTCAGGAGCTTTAGATTTACAGTCCCTTTTGTAGTGCCCTTCCTTTCCATATTTCTAGCACACCACCTTTACAATTTTTCATGGAGATTTAGATCTCCCACTCGATGACTTATTTTTGTTTTTGTTCTGGGTCTACCATCGTACAGACAAGGCATCACCATTTTGGCTCTCCATATTTTTCCGTCTCATCTCATCCGTCAGCAAGGATGAGACTATTTCATCAAAATGCAAGGCAGTTGCATTGCTACCTATTGTAATAACCAGACTATCCCACGAATCTGGTAGAGAACACAACAAATTGATGCACTTATCTTAATCTGAAATTTTAATATCAATAGATGCTAACTGACTTACCACAATATTAAATTCATTTAGATGCTCTGTCACCAAGTCTCCATCTTTCATCCTTAGATTATACAACTTTTTCCACAGGAACAATTTATTCACCTGAGACTTAGATTAGTACAAAGTCGCTAACTTGTCCCACAAAGCCTCCATCGTAGCTTCCCTTGATACATTCAGCAATACTGAATATAAGACACACATTCGTATTGTGCTCTTTGCCTTCCAATCCAACTTCTTCCATTCTTCATCGGACACTCGTATTGGTTTAGTACCCAGATATACCGCGATCCACTAGTCTTTATCCACTAACAGATCCTCCATCTTGAGTTTCCACAAATCAAAAATATGACCATTAAATTTCTTGATCTCTATCTTTCCACTGCTCGCCATCTTATTTCACCACCATAATCAATCTCGCAGATCTCCCATTGAATAGGGTCTACCACAGGCCTGAGAAAAACCCCTCAGCAACAAAGGCATCCCCTTGAAGCCAAAAAAACTCTGATATCAAATGTAGGTTTTAACCCCATACATAAATTACTTGCATATGAATTCTAAAACAAAAAAAAATAAAAAATGTGAGAGCATAACACCTAAAACACATATACACAGAGATTTTCCCATTGAATAACAAAATCGAGACTACCAGCTTGATTTTTCATTATGTTCCTTTCAATGTTATAATACATATTTATACATGTCGAAGCATCCAATACCATGGACCAAAAACCATAGCATCCAATACCATGGACTGAAAACCATCGCATCCAATACGATGGACTGAAAAACTATCGCGTCCAAAAAACATGTGCGAAAATCATGCACAAAACCATAGGTGGGTCCGCCCAACCTAACATAGGGTCCAAAATCAAAATTTTCTGGGGCACTGCCCTGAACCCCATAAAGTGGCATTACGGGTACCCCTCAAACCCCCTGTTAACTACATGGAAAGAATATAACACAACCCAACAACCATACTTCCCATTTTATCGAAAAGAAGACATCCTTCTGCCAAATCTCTATTTACCTGCACTTCAGCTTTCCCAAGAATCCCAAGGCAAGCCTTTCCTGCTAGTACAGTGTAGGATGGATGCTCTCCATGAGCTTCAGGAGGAAAGGATGAAAGAAAAAGAAAAATTCACACTCCACTAGAACCATATCAAGATATGGTTCGATAACAACTTTGCTGGGAAAGCTAACTTTGGTGTTAGTCACTTAGTTTTGAAATGGGGTAATCCTCCCCGTGGATTGGTCAGTACATAGTCCATGAGAAGCTTGGATCAGACACGTATTGTCTGCAATCACTTGACTGGAGGATTTACAACCTTCCTCTCAATGGCGAAGATCTCAAACATTACTTTTGAGTAGGTTGGGAGGTGATCATGCCATGTACATAGTCTGCTTACTGCCTCTTCTTTTTGCCTTGTTTCTTTGCTTATTATCTTTGTTTTCCTTCTATTTTCTTTCCTTACTATCTTTGTTTACGTTTGTTTTGTTTGCTTAGTATGTTACTACTTTTGTTTCTAGCAATAAGTGCTACCAACTACTACATTCTAGCTTCTGAATAGAGTATGCGGCTGAAATTTGAAAAGACTTGTGACACTGTAGCATTTGGCTAGTCTTGTGTCCATCTTCTCTCTTCTTGGATATAAATTTCGGCCGATGAAGTCCTAATGGAAAATACGAAATGTCTGGAAGGGAATTTTTGGTCCAACCATGAACCTATGTCCACACTGGGAAGCCCCATGCATGTACTTAGCCTTCTGCTCTATGTGTTAAAGCTCATCCAGCTAGTGGAAACAGAGAAGGGGAAAATATAAACGAGCAAACCTATGTAAAAGGTCTTACATTCTTCTCTAAAGGAGAAACCTCTTCTTCTATTGATAATTCATGATCCCTCTTCTGCCCCAAAGATAAATAAGTGCCTGTGCACAATCCTCTTGAAAAATACAAATCCAAAAGAAGAGAAAGGCTTCCTGCGCAGGGAGGTTAAGCATGCAACTCCATTGGGTACTGACTAGGCTCACTGGGAGTGGAGAAATATGTGTGTTCCTACGTCACTCCATAAAGGTGTTGTCCAGGCCTGCTAACAGTGTTGCAACACTAGAGGTGAAAGCTTATACTCTAAAAATTTTCAGCTTGCGATCTAAACTACCCTTCCCAGATTCGAAACACTGTGATCAAGTTGAAATTTTTATTGTGTTTGATTGATTTAGAAAAAGGCGAACCATGTATGTCCATAGGGCAAGTGGGGAGGCTGAAGTAACCTGCAAAATTATTAGATACTCCCCAAAAGACTAAGGCCCTATGTTATCAATGAACCAAAACATAGAATCTAGAGTTCTACCAGTGTGTCACCAAGTTTTGTAGTGGCTACAACCACCCTCCAAAATTTTGGCCTGCACCCAATTTCAGAGCCTCCCTTGAGAGTTTCACTTGATGAATGCACACACTCAAGACCACTACGTGAGCCTATGTGAGTCTTTGTATCCACCTTGCTTGTTCATTTCATCCATGTTTTTTCATGTTGGTATCAAAGTCATGCTTACGACCATGTTCTGGTCATGCTCAAGGTCTTCAGTTCATGTGTACATGTTGTGTTCACTATGAAAGAAGCTCTCGCACTCGCACATGGAGTCACACTCACTGTCACAAAAGTGTCGTCATGATCGATCAATGATCAATTGTAAGTGTCACATTTGTCACTCACACCGTCGGTCAGTCATGTCGAGCATGTGTGTCTAGATGGTTTGGGTCATATCGTTTTCAATTCATGTTGGTGTGTGTTTGTAAGATCACATTTGCATCTTTCACTCATTCACACACTTAGGCATTTTGCTGATGTTATAATGACCAGACTCCCCTCTACAACCAAACCATCACCCACCACCTACTCAATCGAATGTCACCCAAAAGAGTGCAGAAGAAACAAGCAAGTCATTTCAAGTTGCGCTGCCTGCAAGAAATTCAATCAACCTTCATGATGAACATCCAGAGAGTTGGACCCAACAGCCACCCTCGGACTGACTCCACTAAAAAATTGTGAAGAGGTTACTGACCTTGCATGCTTTGCTGACTAAAGAAATTGCATAGACAGGCCGGACAGACACCTAGTGCCCGCCCCTGTCTCCCTCAAAAAATTTCATGGTTTTTCTAGCCTGTCCTCCCGACGGTTGACCGGCTGCTCATCTAGAAAAATGTGCAGTTTTCATGAGTAGGCCCTTTGCTTCCCAACAGTTCACTCAGCTTAGAAATTGCACAGAGATAATCAGCAAGCCAACCTCCCAACATCAGTGCAATTTCTCTCTTCAACAGCTCCTAGCAACAGACATCCAGTTCCCTCTAGGAAATGTGCAGTTTCTGCTGCCAAGATCCCCACAGTTAACTACCTGTACCCCTTGGGAATTGTGTAGTTTCCACTACTAGTGACCCAACAACCAACTTCTAGTTTCCTTTAGGAATTGCATAGTTTTGGCAGTCAGGCTCTCGTCTAGTTCCTAAAAAAACTACACAAATCCTGTCTGTCAGTCCTCCCTACAACCCAGCCTGTTCTTCCAAGAAATTACACAAATTTTACTGTCAAGCCCTCGTACCTTCTCATTCAAAAAATGCACAGATTTTTTCTGCCTTGCCTTCCCATAGCCTAGTCTGTCCCTCCCAAAATTTGCGTAGTTTTTCCTTCCATCCGAGCCAAACCTCATGGACAGTCACTGTCGACTCAGATTGCCTATCTTCATCACCTAGTTACCCTTGCATAGCTTTCATCAGTAGTTCCCAGAGCCATCATCCCACCTCACAACCTTGTTTCCTCTCCCAATCACCTACATCTGAAATAATCATGTGTCATGGTAGTCTAGGAGGTTTCTGGATTTGATTTCGTTTTGTCATGAGTGACTGTAGATACAGGTACACCAACAAACATGGAGCAACGACGAATGGGTTGAACGAAGGGACCACATGCCGAAGGACAGGTTTACCAATGGATGAATGAATGATGCATGCAAAGAGATGTGCTCGTGAATAGATGATCATGCAAAGATGTGCTCGCAGATGGAAGGATGAGCAAACATGTGAGATGTGCTCACGAACAGACAAATGGATGAACATGCACCTTCGCAAATAGATGAGGCTATCAAGCCTTCCAACTTACAAGCAAGAAGCAACATGCCAAAGTAACATCAAGTGAACCAATGAACATAGAAGACTCCATGCACTTTTCCATGCAGAGGTGAAGATGTAACACATCATGAAGACATCCATCACCCAGTAGCATTGTAGATCGACATGCACTCTAGCAGCAACACAAATGTACTAGCATTGTCATGTCAAGTTGTGTCATGAGTCATGTTGTCCACATATCTAGAATGGGCCATGTTGTCAATCAATGTAATGTAACATGGATGTCCAAGAGATCCGCTTGTTTTACAAATAGTCATGTAAAGTCCAAAATTCATGGAAGTCAAATAGTCATGAGGGTAGTCGAACAACCACAAGGGTCAGTTTCACCCTTGGCTATAAATATCCCCTCATTTGTACATGCAAAGGACTTTTCACCTCATCTCCTCCCACATAGCCAAGAGAGTCTGTAATCTTTTCTTTGAGGAGTAAGTAGTGGCTCCAACACCAGGCGTACGGGGTTAGTGATGTATGGTGTAACGATGTGTCTTAGAACATTCGCTTAATTCAGAAGCCTGCTAATAGGCTAGCATGTTTTCACAGATGTATTGTAACTATTGTAAGACTAATATTCAACTCTTGTAATGCAAGTTGCTTTAACTTGTTTTGAACACATAAACTCATTTCACTTGTTGTAATACATAAATGAAAATGTGTTGTATATGCTGTTAACACTGTCTCACCCATGGTGGCTACTGTTGAGTTATGAAATGGATATGTATTTACTGCTAATTTCATCACCTTTTTCCTCTTTCCTTATCTTTTTCATATCTTATTACACTAACATATTTATGGTTTATGATAAGAAATGGATGAACTACTCGCAATTAAGATTTAGATATCATAACTAACTTTTACTCCTCTTTATGTAGAAAAATGACGAAAGGAACAGTTGTTGTTCTGTAACGATGGAACAACATAAACCAACAAATGAAGGATGAAATGCATCGTTTGTGGAAAAGGCACAGGATGAATTAGGAGGATCAGCATGAAATAGGAAAGGTGTCTGAAGATAGCAATCAGTTGCGAATCCCTCAAGATCGAGAGATCCTGGGAGATCCCATTTATCTTTTACCTCTTTCTGACTATAAAAGAAAACGACTGTAGGAAGATAGGGGATCAATCTCTATTGTTTCAAATTGTAATTTTAAGTTACAGACTCATGTTGTTGGAGAATCCGACCATATTGTAATGCTACTTAAGTTCAATGATTAATATATAATTGAAGTTGTTGTTCATTCGTATTCCCTGAAGTTGCTCAGCAATGTTTGCTGGTGGCTAAGGGCCTGATCTCTGGTGGATTAAGCTACTTCCTTGTGTTATATATTTCTAATTCTTGCAAGTTTGTTTGGTTTGATAATTTTCCTATTTTCTGTGAATTTATCTTATTCGCTAATTACCACTTTCTTGTATTGAAGTAGTACATTTCCTTTACATGTTTTATAGCATTGTCATTTGATTTGATTTATGCTTATTCTAGTTTCAATTATTTAGATATTGAATCATATTGATTTAATAAACTATAAAAGTTTGGTTATCGCTATTGAACTTTCAGATTGACATCATTTCTATTTGGATTGCTTTGTAGAGATTGAATATGATTTAGATTAAATCAGCTAAGAAGAGATGAGTTATTGCTACTATGTTCTCGACTGATGCTATTGTTAATTGAATTGCTTGTGTGAGATTTGATTACGATTCCAATAGAGGATTGAGTCTCGAAGCTTAGATGTCATATTTCCTTTATGATTGCAATTTGAGTTTATTAGATGCATCCATTTACTCTTGTATCAAAGGTCTATACTTCCTTTAAAGAAACATTACTCTCTAGATTTATAGCATGCACATATTGTGTACACTATCGGAATAAAAGGACTTGCCCGGGTTGATGATTAATGTGGGGTAATTAGGAGTTTTAAAAGACACCAATTATCAACCAACAACTACCTCTTGGAAATTATACAGACCTTTCACATAAAACTTGTTGTAACAACCATTGCACTCGCGTGGACTCATATGCTGAGTGTTGTAAGTTTTATCTTCCCTTGTGTGTTATGACTACCGCATCCATGTGGACTGCTCCTCCGGAAGCTATGCACATCCTGTTGTGTTGTGTGTTCCTAGTAGAGTTTGAGCTTCCTTCCAACCGACTTGGGAATCACTCTCACCCTCTCCCTCTATAGTGAAAGAACCATTGACACAAGTAACACTAGCAATGAACAGTCAGGCAAACATCACTTCTTGAAGACAAATTAGACCACTCTCTTTTGCTAAGAAGCAAGAGTTGAGAAAAATATTTAAAACAACGGCAACAGGGAGATCATACTTGATGGGACTCCCACACTAAATGGTGTGAGGTCTAGTTGGGATTTAATACCGGGGTGATCCCCTGAATGTTTGCAGGTCCAACACCGTCAACATATAGATAGAAAACAACCTTATATTAGAGGATGTAATCTCTAAAAGGTTTAAAGACATTACTAGTGAATAAGCTTATTTCTCCATGATTTTGTATTTCAGTTCAAAAATTTCTAATGATTTATTGAAAAATGCTATGGGTTGTTCAAAACTTACTCATTTGCCTGGAGGAGGAGTGTTGCAACAATATGCTCAGAGGCGAAAGGAAAGACCATGAAGTCCTTTGTATAATTGGGACTCATGAGGTTGAGTGCTTCCATTAACGATTTTTTTAATTTGGGAAAAAGAGCATTTGGCCTCATCGGTCCATTTCATTTCTTGTCCCTTATTAAGAATGATATTATACTTTTAATGAGTTCTATGAATTTTGGGATGAAATGGTGCAAAAGAAAAATTAAAAAAATTCCAAAGAATGGCTAAATTTCCTTTTTAGTCCTAGGGAATAGTATTTTTTCTATTTCCAGAACTCTCTTTGGGTTGACTAAAAAAACCTGGCTTAGATACAATCTATAAAGCAACTTACCTTTGGTCATGTAAAACATTGATTTATGTGGATTGAGAGACAAGTCGTACTTTTGACACTTTTGAAATATAGCTTCAAGGTGGTCCAAATGTTCTGAATTGGACTTGGAATATACTTTCATATCCTCTAAGTATATGATGGTAAATGACACTTCTCATATGAAAAGCCTATATACCTGGTTCACAAGAATGCTTCCCGAGTGTTCATGAGTATTAAGGTTATCTTTTCATACATAAACATTCCCAAAGGGGTAGTGAGGGTAGTCCTATATCTATCATCTTTATGTATAACTATCTGGTTATACCTAGAAATGTCTTCCATCATCAAAATTCTAGAGTACCCAACTACTCTATGGAGAATGTGATCCATTTTGGGTAAGGGGTAATTGTCCTTTAAAGAGTCCCTCTTTAAATTATGAAAGTAAACGCAGAGTCGAATTTAATGGTTATCTTCTTGATAAGGACTAGGTTAGCAAACCAATCAAATTACTTAAGAGGAACTATTATTTTTGTGTCTGATAATCTATTAAGTTCCTTCTCAATGGATGGGAGTAAAATAGGATTTATTTGTGTTGATGTTTTCTGAAAAAAGTTTACTCCTTTTAGTGTTATTCTATGTTCAATTATTTTTCTATCATATGTCTTTAAATCCTCATAGCTCCAAGCAAAAACAATTGAGTATTCTTTAAAAAGGGCTATGCATGAGTCCCTAGCTCCTTCTAGAAGAGTTTGAGAAAGGTTAATGAGCTTAGATTCCTTTTTACTTCCTAAATTTATCTCTTCAATCACCACATCTAATGGTTTCAATAGAGCCTGAGTGGTAGTAGATCCCTTCTAATTGCAAATATTTTTTAGGGGGATTTTCTCTTGTAGGATATAATTGTTTTCTAACTACAATACCTTATGCCTTCCAATTTTATTTTTGAATTTAGAAAGGTTAGGGTGTTGTAGATTCTCATCCACATCATCCTTGATACATAGATCAAATAATTCTCTTTCCAATTCAATAAATTTTGAATGTGATAGTCATCTTCAATTACTCTCTAGTGCTTAACATTGTCAGGTATACAGGGGCGATACAAGATATTAATTTCATATCATAGCTTATGGTATAGGCTAATCATGATTCTCAGTATCAACGTTGATTTCCTCCCCCAAAGACAAGGATAGATCTGTAATATGGGTCAAGTTGGAGGGATCCTCCTAACATGGCGCCCCAAGATCTATAAAACAACATCTGATAATTAGGAGGGACATCAGCTACCACGAATTCCACCACTACACTTTTCACAGGGACTCGGGATAAAAATATTACTACATATTTGATCATGATGAGGAACTTAACCTTCCGAGAATCAAATGAATAAACGTATTTGTACTCAAATTTTATATCTAGCCCTAACTAGTCCATGATTTCCTTCAGCATCAGACTATGTGATGCACACGAATCTAGCATACAATTGTGTAAGGTTAGGTCATTAATCTTGAGATTGATGTAAAAATGGGGGACTAAATTATCGTTTGTTGATGTGTAATCCAATAATTATTTTAGGGGAATATCCATGTACATTAATCACATCATTTCCTTGTAAATCATTGGTCAGACACTCATCTTGTTGAATAAGTTTATTAACTTCTTCTTTATAAGTTGGGATTCTAATGATTTCAGTTAGGGGAATATTTGTTTTTACTTTATTCAATTCATTGTGCAAACTAAAATTGTTTGGTTCTCGAGATTAGTTTTCATCTCGCTCTACATTTGTAAAATATTCTTCTCTTTATTTTTCTTTCATTGGGGGTGACACATTTCTCTATATTTGTTTATGGTTTGATTTATCCATATTTTTATTGTCCTTTCATTGCCTCAAATCATATTTATGTTGGAATTGAGATTCTAAAAGGTGAGAAAATCATTAGAGTTCAGGTGCCCATAATTATGTTTCGGGGTACTAGATATCCTCTTCTTTAGGATATGTTTGACCAAAATCAATAGATTCATTAAATATATTAACTTTAGTGTGTTCTCCATCCTATGGATCAACATGTTAACTTGCAAACTCATCATTATAATCTTCAAATAAATTAGCATTATTTCACAAAGGATGTTGAATTAGGGGCTCTTCCCCTCTTTTCCATGTTGCAAAATTTGTAGGTTAAAGGGCATATGATAAGGTGGTTTTTTTCAATAAGGTTATTAGAATTTCTATTGGGCATATTCTATGGGAAATTTCAAGGAGGAAGGGGGTTTTGGGGTGCTGAAGCTTGGGGCCTACTTGTGAATTTGAGTTGTTGGAGCTTATTAGATAATGATTTAATTAGCTTATCCATCTCATTAAATTTTTTTCTCCTAAGATTCCTTAGTTCCTCAAATCCTGAAAATAGGATCAATTTTTTTTATTACCTTTAGTTTTATCTTCTTTAGTGTTATGTTTACCATTGTCTATTGAGTTTCCCTCATAATTGCATGCCTTAGCTTGGGCATATGATAAATTTTTTGGCTCGTGTTCTCTCAACATCAGTGAGAGATCATAATATATGGTGGCTAAATATGCCATCAAGGAAGTGGTGTTTGAAGGTTTTATGTCAATCAATAGTTAATTATAACATTTTATTAAGCCTCTTGTTAAATTCATTGATAGTTTCATCACGTTTAAGTTTCAAGTAACAAAATTCAGCTATCTATAACTTATTACTCTTTTTAACGTTAAATTGTTTTAAGAATACTTCAACTTCTCATTTTGACGAATTGACATAATTTGGTTGTAGGTTTCTGAACCATTTATGTGTGTTTCCTTCTAGGCTCTACATAAAAAAAGTCATATAAATATCATCATATTCATCCCTAAAATTTTCGCAGTAATATTGGAATTTGATAACATGTTCCTTTGTTGTACACTCTCCCTCATTATTGAATCTAGATAGGCTTTTATCGTACTTTTCAGATAAGTCACGCAACTGCCTTCCCAAATTCAAGGGATGGTAGAAATTAAAACACACATTCATGATTGTAGGAGGAGGAGAGACTAGTATTGGTTGACAGGGAGACGATGTAGTGCTAATATTAGGAAGAGAAGAAAAACTAGAGGTTGTGTCAGATATATTTTACATCTATTATGAACCAAATGTTCTTTTAGTTTCTCGAGTAGGGGTCAATGGCTGAATGGTTTGTCATTTTATATAGGTGATTGAGGATGTGTCTCTCTAAATCCCTCTGTTAGCGCTCAAATCTACCTTAGGCTAAAATAAGGTAAGACTCAAGGCCACATCAAACCACGCTCAGCCTCGTAGCCCTACGAGGACAGGAGAGGGCTCTCTCTGGGTCAAACGCGACAAAAGGTAATCAAAGAGGCTCGAGATAACTGAATTGATGACTGATTTTAGGCTAGGTATGAAGTACAAAGAGTTTAGAATTGATTTTTAAATATTTTTTTGAATTCAACGGAAGGGCAATTTTGGATGCGGGGATGAGGCACAACTTTTGCAGAGGTCTACTTGGGGCAAGATAGGCAATTGTATTGATGCCTTAAAGCAAGTGAGATGGGTAGATCAGACTGGTGAGGAGCTAAGGAGAGCAAGGGAGTCTCAAGGATTCTCCTTAAACTGAAGAAAACATAGAAGATTAAACAAA